>ML397782.1:162190-228972 GCA_005239525.1 Nicotiana knightiana | reverse complement strand
TTGTTCAACTACGTTCTTGTTGTAGTTAATTGAATGGCCATCAATTAGCTGTGCCTATTTATTATGTATCTACTTGAGAGAGAGTGCATATTTAGGTAGTTGTTTGAACAACATCACTCCCGGAGTATAGACGAAAGTCATAACCGAGGATTTAGAGGTTGGATTAGAGATAACGATACCTCGGGTGCAATCTAAAGTGAACTGTAATGCAATCTAGCTAGCGTAACTTGAGAGAGTGCGTCTAAGAAATTATCATAATTACTTGAGAGAGATTTATGGTAGATAGAGTGTTCATGATTGATAGAAACAACTAATCAAGCTATATGAAGTATCCGAGAAGTAATTCACCGACGGGGGAAACCATAACCTTAGATCTTTATTACAATTGTTTACACCTTAGCGTGGTTAATCTTTAGTTTTAGTAATTTAAATAACATCAAGTGACAGTTGAGTATTCTAACAGCTTGCTTGATACGTAAATTCCCTGTGGGATCGACTCTAGGCATAATACCCCGGATTATATTTGCAACGCCCGCTTAGTCTTTTATTAGATATAGTTGAGCGTGATCAATTCTCTTATGGGATGTAACATTTAGTTAGATATGAAGTGCTCTATTTTTATTAACTTTAAATAATGGATTGTACGATCGTTTTTTTATCAAGTGTTGGTGAAATGCATCAATCTCTTTGTTTTTTCATATTCATATGTCTAAATCTATTAAATTCTCATATCGTTTTTGAACTTGAAGTGAGATTTCAATAATTTAAACTTAAATAGAATATATCATTATATAGGTATCATATGATTTTTCTGTTTAATTATTAAATTCAGTTAACCTTAAAAGTGTACATCAACGAAAAATTATTGCCAGATGACTAAAAAATAACTATCATATGTTTGTCAATTTTTAAAATTTTTACTAAACATATATTTACTTATCAAGGATTTAACAAAGTAAGATTGAAATAATATTCATGTAACAACAAAACCCGAAAACCCAAAAAATTCGACAAAACCACTCCAAACCGATAAAGTTAGTTTGGTTTGATTTTGATAAAAATCGAACCAACTTAGTCCATGTACAACCCTACATTTAACCATTATTATTTTGGTTGTTTGACTAGAGTTAATCAGGAGTGTGACTTTGTAATAGAGTTATTACAAAGAACTTACAATAAAGTTACTATAAGAGGTGAGGAATTTAGGGTTTAATTCCTAGATTGCAATAGGTTGTACTGAAGTTTGCTCAGTTGGTAAAGTTGAAATCCTACTAGGGTAGATCATGATTTTTAATCCCATGAGTATGAAATTTTCCATGTAAATATTATGTGTTCTTCATTTTCTGTATATTTACTGTGAAATAAATAAAGAACCCGGTTCTCTATATTGTTTGGTGAACTCCTAATTTCTATCACAGATGAAAGCTTCGAGGAACTTATCATTGCTTGGGGTCACTCCAGCTCGTTCTCTCGAGACTTGGTAATGGTGTAGGGTTTTAGTACTTTCTTGCTTTGGTTGTCCAAAGCAGCAACGGGGTTGGAGAACGAGCCAAGGTTCGAAAGGCCCGTCCCTATTGGTGCATTGTTTCACAACTTGTTTGGATGGGTGTTACATGTTATATTGTATCCTATTATTATTTTTAATATAATATTTATTTTGATTGTTACTTAAAATTTTATTGTCTCATATCGTTAAATTCGTAGTTACATAACGATGAAAAATGTCACTTTATGGAACGACCAATTTGATGTGGTCGCGTCATTATCTTATTTTTTTCCTCTTATCCTGCTCTTCCTTATAATTAAATAATCCTATTTTATCATTTACCCTACATTTTTATATAATAATTCTATTTCACATCTTAATTCTTTTTTTTTTTTAATAATATTGCAAGTTTATTCTTCATATGTTAGTGCATGATATCATGAAACGACGGCAAACAATGCAATCTATCCAAACATTATATACATAAAAATGATACAGTACAATACAACATAATACAATACAATACAAACAATACAATACAATACGATACGACATATTATGAAACGATATATAACAATCATCCAAACAACCTGCAAGTTCACTTTACGAGTTCTTATTCATTGTTAAGTTGGTCAGGTGTATGGCTAGCTAGCACAAATGTGTTTATTTTTTTAATGACGGATTCAAAATTTTAAAGTTATGAATATTTGCGGAAAAAAAATTCAAAAGAAGAAAAAAAATGAGTTTAGTTGTGGGTGTCTACTCATACTTATCTAAACTTTTTAATAATTGCTAATGTAAATCTACTAAATTTGGTCAAAGTAAGCACCCACACTATTTCATATAAACCCGCCACTGCATTTCCTCCTCCTCCTCCTTTTTGCTCTCTTTTTTTTTTGTCGTTTCTCTATTTTGTTTTCTTTTCGTGTAACCATTTCTTCTCTATGACATCTTTTAACTTCTTTTTAAAAATCCTTAAAATTTTGAAAGCATTATACTCTGAATTTTAAACTTTAACCACTCAAGCCCCTTGTTGCGAGGGCTCACGAAATAGAGCTTATGCTATATTTATTCTACCTATCTGTTAAGTTAATTATTGAAGTTTATCCAATTAACATAACCTTTTTGTATTTTTAATAATGTGTTCTTCGAATTTGTAACTTTAATTTTGATTAAATCACCTCAAATCTGCTTTAAATGATTTTAAATTTAAAATAAAGCGTCCAAATACCAGCACAAATAATCTTCAATCACCAATTTGATCAAATAATATTAAATTAAAAAGATCAACTTTTTCTTCAACGCTTTATAAGGTCTAATAATGAAGTTTTGAGTTCTTATTTTTAAAAAGAAAAATCACTAAATATGTGTTTGAATACAAATTACCAACATCCAAACGATTTAAACAATAATCGATTATTGATTTCTACTTTCCACCAACAAGAATTTTAAGTATTAAATATTGAAAAACTATGGTATTCAAGCAAAAAACAGGGACACTTTGTTAAGATCATAAAAAACTGGGACATTTCATCAAAATCAATTCCGTTATGGGGACACGCCGTGCAATTTGTCCTGCGAATAAAAGCCTTTGTGGTTTTTGGGGGAGGGGTTGCGTTTGGGTTCAAAACGCACCCCTGCTTGGTTCTGCTTACCGGTTCTGCTTCGTTATTAATAGGGGTGTTTATGGTTTGGATCAGGTTTTCTCTTAAAAAAAACTAAATCAGTAAGTCGGTTTTTAAATATTGAAAATCAACCAAATTAATTAAGTCGCGTTTTTATCGATTTGGTTTATGTCAGTTTTTGTCGGATTTTCGGATTATTTATTTATTTTTTATCGGTTTTTTCTCTTTAATGGTGAAACATACGCACATATTCGGCGACTACATTTTCAACGTAACACTATCATACCAGTTACTTTTTGAGAAATCTTTCATTTACCAAAATATATTGAGGATAGTTGAATCAAATAATGATGAATAATTTAATGACTCAATTAAAAATAGATTATTTATAACATGAAAAAAATTCTCGTACATAGCAAAAGAAAACTACAGCTAGAATGAAAAAGCAAAGAACTAGATTATTATAATAGCAAAGAACTAGACTAAAAATGCAATTGATTAACATGTACCATGAGATTTTAGAAACTTTATATGAAAATCTACATAGATATATATAGGTATAATAATTTTTAAATAGCTACCTCTATAGTCGGTTGGTTCGGTTCGGTTTTTTTGATTATTTTTTCGTTAAAGTTAAAACCAAATCAATTTTTTTTACTTTTTTAATTCAAGCCATCACCCAGGGTATGCTACTCCATGGTGGTTAAAATCCAAAACTAAAACTAAAAAAAAATATCAATTATTTTGATGGATTTGATTCGATTTTTAATTTGGTTCATTTTCCGATTTTTTATAAACATCCCACAGTTGTTAAGCTAGTTAGGTGTACGGCTATCACAAGTGTTTTCGCTTCCTTCTCTCTTTTTTCTTTGTCTCTACGTATTTTTGTTTTCTTTTGGGGAAAGATGTTTGACCTTTGTTTTTCCTTTTTTCTTCTCACCTCTTTTTGCTTCTTTTTAAAAATCCTTAAAAATTTAAAAGCATTAGACTCACCTGAATTTTACACTTTGCCCCTTTGTTACGAGTTTTGACGAAATGGCTTATATATCCGTGAAACAATTTGTCCTCCTCGTGACGTTTTGCCTCGTATAAATAAAATTGAGAGATTTTTGAATTACAAAAATAATTTAATAACTTTCGTAGTACTTAAATAAAGTTGAGTTATATTTGTAGGCATATAAAATTTATTGAGTTTAAATTTAATAAATTAATATGGACCAAATTTAAATATATTAGTCCAAATAAATATTATGGGCTAATATAATTGACTTAATGGTATAAGTCAAATATATATAGATTAAATAAATAAGTCTTAATCCATTGGGCTAGCCCATTTAATTGGGCTACAAATGATGAGCCAACTTCATTAAGCCCAAGATTTAATCTTCCTAGAGGTCCAAATTGATGCTCACGTGTCAAATGACGTGGCACGCCAAGTCAAACGGAAGAGCCAACGGGATCATGTCACGTGCCAAAATGACAAGGCATGCCAAGTCACATTAAAAGGCCAATGAAATCCCGTCACGTGTGCAAGTGACATGTTTTGGCCAATCAAATGCAGCCTTGTCACACTTCAATTTGATTGGTCGGAAAGAGTTTGTTCTTATCATAACTCTTCCCTCCCACAACTATAAATAGGGGTCTTCATAACCCAGAAAAGACATCAGAAGTTATAACAAGAAGTAAGAGGGAGCTTGTGGATCAAACGCTGCGGATTTCTTTAAAAGCTACAAGCATTCAAGTGTTCTAAGGATTAAAAGATCAAGACAAAGATTCAAGAACAAGTTGCAAGCCCTTGGATTAAAAATACGTCAAGATCAAGATCATGCCTCAAACACTTGGATTAAAATCAAATAAAATTCAAAGATTAAGCTCAAAAGCTCTTTTTATTTACCGTTAAAAAGTAGAATAAGAGGATTCATAGAGATTGTAACACTCAAATATTTGAAATCAAATACTACGATTGTTGCGATACTTTTCGGTCCTGATTATATTTTCTCGACGTAATTTATTGTCTACAAATTCTGGCACGCCCAGTGGGATAATCTCTACCTCTCATCTCAACTTTTCAATCACGAAAGTTCAAGAACAACGAAATGGCTTCCAAGAAAATCAACTTCAGTTCAACTTCCAACAAGGCTGCTAATTCCATGTTCTATGCTGATGTGGAAAACATACTCGAAGTTACCTTTGGAAGCTTTGGACCAGTTACGAGGAGCAAAGCAAGCTCGTTAGGACAACAAACACCCCAAGTGTCGTACGCATCTACCCCTGTTTTCGGATCTCCATCCTCAAAAGGATCAAGATCTTCCACAAATACACCCGAAGGAGGAAGCGAAGTTGCTGAAAAGATCAAGAAAACTCTTGCTTTACTTGACCTCTCTGCATCCAAGCACTCTACTGTGAAGGAAGATGATGACGCTTCAAGTGATGGATCCTCCCCACTTACACCACATAGTGTGAGCCAATCAAGGATCAATTTGTGTGAAAGCCCATGCTACTCTCCTTCGTCCATGACAATCATGCAAGCCATAGTGACAAACACTTCATCTGTGGAGGAGCAGTTGGAAAACTTGACGGAAGCAATCGCTGGCTTGACCAAGTGCATGCAAAATCAAGATGCTAGAATCGACAAGCTAGCAGATAGGGTGGGAATCTTGATAGAAGAAGAATCCACCCATGCACCTGGAAAACTCCCAGAAGTTCAAGAGATTTATCCTCCCCCATGACAAGTTGCATCCACTAAGGAAATTCCAATCTCTTTGGAAGGGATGATTCCAATCGATCAACTGAAGGAGTTCATCGAAGGAACTATTAAAAGCAAGTACGAAGTTGCTACCAAGTCTTCCCTTACATACGCAAAGCCGTACACTACAAGGATCGATATGTTGAAAATGCCTGCTGGCTATAAACCTCCAAAGTTTCAACAGTTTGATGGTAAAGGCAATCCAAAGCAACATGTGGTGCACTTCGTTGAGACATGCAACAACGCTGGGACTTATGGATATTATCTCGTCAAACAATTTGTCCGCTCGCTAAAAGGAAATTCTTTTGATTGGTATACAGACCTCGAGGCAGGATCTATTGATAGCTGGGATCAACTAGAACAAGAGTTTCTGAATCGCTTTTATAGCACAAGGCGCACTGTGAGCATGGTGGAACTCACAAATACTTGTCAACGGAAGAGTGAACCAGTTATCGACTTTATCAATTGTTGGAGGAATGCAAGCCTCAACTATAAAGACAGGCTTAGTGAAGCTTCTGGCATAGAGATGTGCATCCAAGGTATGCATTGGGTATTGCACTACATCTTGCAAGGCATCAATCCTAGCACATTTGAAGAACTTGCAACTCGTGCCCACGACATGGAATTGAGCATGGCCTCTGCTGGAAATGAAAGGCTGCCCATCTATGAACCTCGCAAAGGGAACGACAATCAAGAAGTCAGAAAATGGAGCAAGTTTGTACCAAGATATGAAAATAAAGAAGTTATGAATGTCAACACATCACCTATGAAGTTCACGACGAAGGTGAGCAAGAAGCAGAGTATGAAATCCACTTCGTTTCAAGATAAGCCAAGTGGAAAGTTGACTCTAAAAGAAATGCAAGAGAAAGAGTACCCATTTCTGGATTCTGATGTGCCAGCTATTTTTGAAGAACTCCTCGATTTAAATCTCATTGAGCTTCCGGAGATGAAGCGACCAAATGAAGCTGAGAAAACCGATGACCCAAATTACTGTAAATATCATCGACTTGTGAGACACCCTCTGCATAAGTGCTTTGTCTTCAAAGACAAAGTTATGAACTTGGCTCGTGAAAAAAGATCGTTCTTGAAGATGAGAAATCAAGCACAAACCAAGTCTCTATGATATTTGGCTCATTCAATCCAGACGAATTATGTAGTTCTAAAGAAAGTAAAGATGAAGAATTACTGGAGAACTACAAAGTTGAAGACGGTCAACCTGAGGACGATGAAGGTTGGACGTTGGTGACTCGTCGTAGGCGCCACAAAAGGAGCCCACGAAAAGGATCAATGGAACAACCAACAAGGAAAATAATGGTGAAAAGGCCTAGGAGATGGAATCCAGTTAAGCATGAAAATAAAGCGAAAGTGGAGGTGCATCACCCTCAAAAGCCACGACATCCGGTGACCTTGGAGGAGTTTTTACCAAGTTGGTTTCGCACAAAGATTTCCCATGGGAGTATTGATGCCTCTTGTTGCCATGCTGACGAAGGGAAAGAAAAGAGTGATGACCTACCATTGGCACCATCCTCGAAAAAGCTTATAGATTCCACTCCTCAAGAAGTTAATGATTGTGAGGAAAAAGTCAGGTTCACAAATGACGACCTTATGCTAGGTGACACTCCTCATAACCGCCCATTATACCTAGTTGGATATATGCCTGATGAAAGGGTAAATCGAATTTTCGTTGATGGAGGATCCTCACTGAACATTTTGCCAATTCGCACTGTGAAAAACTTGGTATTCCCACGAACGAACTCTCATAAAGTCGTGTGATGATCCAAGGATTCAACCAAGAGGGGCAAAGAGCCATAGGCGCGATCAGGCTGGGAATCACTATTGAAGATATGCAATCAAGTGCATGGCTGCATGTGATCGATGCGAAGACTTCATACAATGTTTTGCTTGGAAGGCCTTGGATATATGAGAATAAAGTAGTTCCATCTACCTACCATCAATGGTTAAAATACTACGAGAGTGAAGTCGAGAAGAATATAGTTGCTGATGATGAGCCATTCACCGAAGCAGAGTCGCATTTCGCCGATGCAAAGTTCTACTTGAAGAACCGCATTGTGAAGGAGCTAAAAGTTGATGATGGCATGAAAAGCAAGAATGACGAGCCCATAACCAAAAGAGCTGAGGTGACTATTGGTAAAGACAAAGACGTTATTGAGGAGGTACAACCCAACGTGAATAAATCTCATAGAGGGGATATTGCATCTCATGGAAAGAAAGTAAGTCCTAAGCTCCAATATGTCCCTAAAAGGAAGAAAGACGAGGGTGAATCATCTAATCCCCAAACCAACATGCTAAAGGAGTTAACTCTTTCGGTAAAACAAATAGAGGCAGTAAAGTTGTCCTCAAAGCCGTTTGCAGGGTTTGTAGCCCAAAATCGTTTGCAGAATGTGGCACTCCCTATAAAGCGAACAGATGAAGGTTTTGATCCTAACACTTACAAGCTATTTGCGAAAGCTGGATACAATCCCGATGAGCTGTCAAAGTTAGGGAAGCTCTCATCAGAAGCTGCAACGAGGCAACCACGTGAAGGTCTGGGATACAAGAAATCGTCACCAGTGCGCATCTCAATAAGGAGGGCGAGTAGCAACTATATCACTGTAGAAGACGAATTTGCCGCTTCTAATAGGCCTTCCGTCTTTGACAGACCTGGAAAATCAACTATGAGAACTTCCGTATTTGAGAGATTGGGTCCATTAAAGAAGGGGAATAAGTTCTAGATAAGTTATCGAAATACAAGAACACCAGCTCGGCCCAAAATCCAGAAGATCTCTAAAGATTTCCAAAGTTTGGTTCCTTCTAGAATGAGGCGACAAACAAAAGTCATGGTTTCTTGTAATGAAGTACTGAAAGTGAAGCCATACACTGTAGTCTACACTAAAAAATGTGATGACGACAAAGAAAGTGTGGGTTCATCGTATCATGTCACTATACAAGGCAAGAACAGTGTTCCATCTTCAATGGAGGATAATGCAGAATTGGAGGATGTTTCACCATGTTATCACATATCCTTCAACGATAGGGACCCTCAAGAAGATGAAGATGCGAAAGATGCTCCACCTGAACTTGAAGAAGGAGTGAAGATGACAGTTGATGTCTTAAAAGAAGTTAACCTTGGCACCGATGAAGAACCAAGACCCACCTACCTAAGTGCTTTACTAGAAGCTGATGCAAAGAACACTTATATTGGGTTACTCAAGGAGTTCAGGGATGTCTTCGCTTGGAGTTACAAAGAGATGCCTGGTTTGGACCCGAAAGTAGTATTCCATCACCTCGCAGTCAAAAATGGTGCTCGCCCTGTTAAACAAGCTCAAAGGCATTTTAGGCCGGACTTGGTTCCCTTGATTGAAATCGAAGTTAACAAACTCATCGAAGCTTCTTTATTCGTGAAGTTAAATACCCAACATGGGTTTCAAGTATTGTCCTTAAAGGAAAAAAAAAGGCTAGATTCGAGTGTGCGTAGACTTTAGGGATCTTAACAATGCGTGTCCGAAAGATGAGTTCCCGCTTCCCATTCCAGAACTGACTGTCGATGCTACTACTGGGTACGAGGCAATTTCATTTTTGGACGGTTCATCAGGCTATAACCAAATTTTCATGGCGCCAAAAGATGAAGAGTTTACTGCATTCCGTACCCCCAAGGGTATTTATTGCTACAAGGTAATGCCTTTTGGCTTGAAGAACGCTGGTGCTACTTATCAAAGAGCTATGCAGAATATCTTCGATGACCTTCTCCACAAGAACGTCAAATGCTATGTTGATGACTTGGTGGTGAAATCAAGAAAGAAAAGCGACCACTTAAAATACCTGAGAATGGTGTTTGAGTTGCTCCGGAGATACCAATTTAGGATGAATCCATTAAAATGCGCCTTTGGAGTTACCTCTTGAAATTTCCTGGGTTTCATGGTCCGACATCAAGGGATTGAAATAGATCAAGCTAAAGTAGATGCAATCTTAAAAATTCCTGAGCCCCGCAATATTCATGAAATGAAAAGTCTGCAAGGAAAGCTAGAATACCTTAGGAGATTCATCTCAAACCTAGCTGGGAGGTGCCAACCATTCAGCCGCCTTATGAAGAAAGGTGTCCCTTTCAAATGGGACCAAGCGTGTAGCAATGCCTTTGAGAGAATTAAATCCTACTTGATGAAGCCTCCGATTTTGACATCCCCTATACTTGGAAAGTCGCTGATACTATACATTTCAACACAAAAAAGGTCTGTTGGAGCACTGTTGGCCCAAGAAAATAGTGAAGGGAAAGAAAACTCCCCTTACTACTTGAGCAGGATGATGACACCAAATGAGCTGAATTATTCGCCAATTGAAAAGTTATGTCTGGCGTTAGTCTTCTCAATCCAAAAGTTGAAGCACTACTTTCAATCTCATGTCATTCGTTTGGTTTCTAGAGAAAATCCCATCAAGTTCGTGATGTCAAAACCTCTCCTTAGTAATCGACTAGCAAGGTGGTACCTCCAGTTTCAACAATTTGAAATCGTGTACATCCCACAAAAGGCTATAAAAGGACAAGCGTTAGCGGACTTCTTGGCAGATCACCCTATACCTGATGATTGGGAGCTAACTGACGAACTACCTGATGAGGATGCCATGGTCATTGAAGTTCAGCCTCCATGGAAGATGTACTTTGATGGTGCTGCACATCGCGGAGGAGCTGGTGCTGGTGTAGTACTTGTCACTTCTAACGGTGAAGTTCTGCCCTACTCTTTTACGTTGACGCAACTCTGCTCTAACAACGTTACTGAGTATCAAGCACTAATACTTGGGCTTGAAATGGTTGTCGAAATGAAGCGGTTGCAATTGCGAGTCTTTGGTGACTCTCAGTTAGTGGTCAATCAGCTTCTAGGTAGTTACGAGGTCAAGAAGCCTGAACTATGCCCATATTATGATTACGCAAAAAAATTAATGGGGTGGCTCGGTGATGTGACTATTCAGCATGTGTCAAGGAAAGAAAATAAGAAGGCTGATGCTTTAGCTGCCCTAGCTTCATCATTAACCCTGCCTGATCAAGCACAAGTTACTGTCTGTCAAAAATGGGTAGTACCGCTGCCAAATAAGGATGAAGGTGAAGAAAATGAACTCAAGCATCTTGTCGCTATTTCTGAAGTTGAGAAAGAAGAATGGAGACAACCCATTATCGACTACTTATGCTATGGGATACTTATAAAAAATCCGAGGAGAAGGACTGAAATCCGTCGTAGTGCACCTCACTTCCTTTGCTACAAAGATACTCTATACAGAAGGTCGTTCGATGGAGTCCTCTTGCGATGCTTAGGGGAAGAAGAAGCACTCCAAGCTTTGCAAGAGGCACATTCTAGGGTATGTGGGTCGCACCAGTCTGAACCAAAGCTTCACTTCTATATAAAAAGGATGGGATATTATTGGCCAGCGATGGTAAAATATTTCTTGGACTACGCTCGAAGATGCAAGGCTTGTCAATTCCATGCAAATTTTATTCATCAACCTCCTAAAGTGTTGCACCCGACTGTTTCATCCTGGCTGTTTGACGCTTGGGGATTGGATGTTGTTGGACCATTGCCAAAGTCTTCTGGTGGACACCTATACATCTTGGATGCAACTGACTACTTCTCAAAATGGGCTGAAGTTGTTGCTCTTAAGGAGGTAAAGAAGGAAAATGTTGCAAGTTTCATCCGATTAAACATAATCTATCGCTTTGGCATTCCTCGTTACATAATAATGGATAACGGAAAGCCATTCGATAATAGGTTGATGAACAAGGTTTGTGATCTCTTTGGGTTCAAGCAACGTAACTTTTCGACGTACAACATTGTCGCCAATGGTCTAGCTGAAACATTCAACAAAACTCTATGCAACTTGCTAAAGAAAGTCGTCTCCAAATCCAAATGAGATTGGAATGACCGTATGGAAGAAGCTTTATGGGCAGATAGTACGACCCACTGCACGCCAACACAAGCGACTCCTTATTCACTCATTTATGGAGTCGAAGCCGTCTTGCCACTTGAGCGTCAAATACCTTCATCACGACTAGCGATTCAAAAAGGGATCATTGATGAAGAAAATGCTCGACTTCGATTAGCAGAGTTGGAGGCTCTTGATGAGAAGAGGTTGGAAGCTCAACAGAGTCTTGAATGTTATCAAGCTCGATTGTCTCGCGCCTTCAATAAGAGAGTTCGCCCGAGATCCTTTCAAGTAGGAGATCAAGTCCTTGCCATAAGAAGACCCATTATTACTTCTCATAAACCTGTAGGGAAGTTTACTTCAAAATGGGATGGGCCGTATGTCGTGCAAGAAGCTTATTCAAGTGGGGCTTACAAGCTGGTTGATGCAGATGGCATGAGAATTGGCCCTATAAATGGCAAGTTTTTAAAGAATTATTATCCTTGATGTGCCACGCTCCTTGACGCATGAGCCTAACTACATGTTCGAACTCTCCTTGACGCATGAGTCTAAACTGCATGTTCCTACACACCTGGCCCGCATGAGTCTAAACTGTGTACGACCCACATAAAAAGTAAAAAAAAAAGAGTCTGCTAGGTTGAAAACCTCAAAAAAGGTGACCTAGGAAAAATTTAGGACATAAAAAAAGAAAAAACAAGTCTGCTAGGTTGAAAACCTCGAAAGAGGCGGCCTAGGAAATAGTTAGGACATAAAAAAAAATTAAAAATAAATTTAAACAAAAATCACCCATTCTGAACTACGGTATGACTTGAACCTCTTCACCGAGGTACATAGGCGGCTTAGAGTTACATTCTGAGTTCAGTCGCATGAGTTCAAAAGATACATAGTGCCCTCATCGCGTTCGAATAAAGTACGGTGAAATGTAATCCATTCAACCACCACTTGAAAAATCGAGTTGAGATACCATTTTTCTGTTAAAATCTGGATCCCATTTGATTTAAAGGGGGAAAGCTACTATGGTAAAATAGTGTCTTCACTAAATAATGGCAATGTTTGCATCAAAGTTTGGGGATTCCCTATGTCTTCATATTTACATAACCTTCAAGTTTGTTAGACTTCATATTCGCTCACCGCTAAAAAAGAGGAGATATTGAATTTTGATTGATAGCAAGAAAAATGTCTTGTGACTTCGAGGTTTCCATACCAAAACACAAAAGTTTTGGCGAAGTCGCGCAATTCGAAAAAGTCGATATATCAAAATCTAAGGTTGACTTTGAAATATTAGCTGAAACTATCCTAAAAGTATTAAATCCTACATTTTGGAGATGTTTTATATTTTGAAGTCTCTTTTTCATAAAATCAAACGGTTTGTGATTTCGACGTTCCTACATCAAGATACAATTTTTTGGTGAAGTCGCGCAAATCTGAGACTATCAACGTGTCAAAATCTAAAGTTAAATTCAAAATAATATCTGGGACGATTCTCAAGTTATTTGATTCCAAATTTTGGATATGTCCTACATCTCGAAGTCTATTTTCCATAAAATTAAGCGGTTCATGATTTCGACATTCCGACTTCAAGATATAAAAGTTTTGATAAAGTCTCGCAAATCTGAAACGGTCAACGTGTCGGAATCTAAAGTAGATTCAAAATAATATATGGGATGATTCTCAAGTTATTTGATTTCTAATTATGGATACGTCCTATATCTTGTTCCATAAAATCAAGTGGTTCATGATTTCGGCATTCCTACATCAAGATATAAAAGTTTTGGTGAAATCGCGCAAATCTGAAACGGTCAACGTGTCGGAATCCAAAGTTAGATTCAAACTAATATCCGGGACAATTCTCAAATTTTTTTATTCTGAATTTTGGATATGTCCTAGATCTCGAAGTCTATGTTTTATAAAATCAAGCGGTTCATGATTTCGACATTCCTACATCAATATATAAAAGTTTTGGTGAAGTCGTGCAAATCTGAAACAGTCAACGTGTCGGAACCTAAATTTAGATTCAAACTAATATCTAGGATGATTCTCAAATTTTTTGATTCTGAATTCTGGATATATCCAAGATCTTGAAGTCTATTATCCAAAAATTTAAGCGGTTCATGAATTTGACATTCCTACATCAAGATATAAAAGTTTTGACGAAGTCGCGCAAATCTGAAATTTTCAGCGTGGTGCAATATAAAGTTGGTTTTAAAATATTGTCTGGGACAATTCTAAAGGAGCTTTTTTTTAAAAAGGTTTTCATTGTAGGTGTTCGTCTTGAACTTTTAAAGGTATTCAAATTTTTTAAGGCTTTCGTTCCGAACTTTTAAAAGGTGTATGTCTCGAACTTTTAAAGGCACTTGTCTTGAACTTTTTAAAGGTGCATGTGGCAAACTTTAAAGAGTTCCCACTGCCGACTTTTAAAGATTTCTACCACAAATTATTATGGATCTTCATCATGAATTTCAAATATCTTCACCACGAACTTTTAAAGGCCTTCACCATGAACTTTTAGAGATCTTGACCACGAGCTTTTAAAGATCTATGCGCGAGCTTTTAAAGGTCTTCATCACGAGCTTTTAAAGGTCTTCATCGCGTGCTTTTAAAGGTCTTCATCGCGAACTTTTAAAGGTCTTCACGCGAACTTTTAAAGGTCTTCACTGTGAACTTTAAAAAATCCTGACCACGAGCTTTTAAGTATCTTTGCGCGAACTTTTAAGGGTCTTCCATGAATTTTTAAGATCTTTGCGCTTTTAAGGGTCTTCGCCACGAACTTTTAAAGGTCTTCATCGCGTGTTTTTAAAGGTCTTTATCGCGAACTTTTAAAGGTCTTCACTGTGAACTTTTAAAAATCCTGATCACGAGCTTTTAAGGATCTTTGCGCAAACTTTTATGAGTTTTCTCCATAAATTTTAAAGATCTTCATCACGAACTTTTAAAGGCCTTCGTCTCGAACTTAAAGAGGACTTCGTAGTTTGACGAAGTTACTTCTAAAAAAATATAAAAAAAATAAAAAGAGATAACAAGTAAAACAAAGAAGAAAACGCCACAAAAAAAAAATTACCTTCGCGTTAATGCTTCCGAATCCACAAAACTATACTCAAATAGCTTGCAAACATGCGAATGATACTGAACAAAGATGTGCGCATGGGTTTATATAGGGAGTGAAAGGCAGTTGTAAGAAAATTTATTCCGATGTGGGAGCAATAGATATTATAATCCAAAAGGAATTAGGTTATCCTAGCCTAATTGAAAAAGAAAACTATATGCAGTGCTTTTGGTGCATAGGAATGCCGATATTAATTCAAATTGGTGTGTAAGTGATTAAATTAAAGAGTTCTATGATGAATAGGATAAGAAAATCCTACGTGAACTAGATTTCTATCCAATGCCTAGTGTTATAATAATGTTGCTTTGAATTTTCTAATGTGAGGCAAGTAAGATTATGAGTCAAATAAAGCCTTTGAAATTTACAACTGATCCATGTGCTCAAATATGGTCATGTGAACTTAATAAAAGAAGCTACGTGAAAGAAATGTAAAGATATGTTGTCTTTGTTAAATACTTCAGGTCTAGTCTTTAAGGCTTACAACTTGACATGTAGGCATATAAAATTTATTGAGTTTAAATTCAATAAATTAATATGGACCATATTTAAATATATTAGTCTAAATAAATATTATGGGCTAATATAATTGAATTGATGGTATAAGTCCAATATATATAGATTAAATAAATAAGTCTTAATTCATTGGGCTAGCCCATTTAATTGGGCTACAAAGGATGAGCTCACTTCATTAAGCCCAAAATTTCATCTTCCTAGAGGCCCAAATTGATGCCCACGTGTCAAATGACGTGGCACGCCAAGTCAAATGGAAGAGCCAACGGGATCATGCCATGTGTCGAAATGACAAGGCATGCCAAGTCACGTTAAAAGGCCAATAAAATCGCGCCACGTGTGCAAATGACATGTTCTAGCCAATCAAACGCGGCCTTGTCACACTTCAATTTGATTGGTCAGAAAGTGTTTGTTCTTATCATAACTCCTCCCTCCCACAACTATAAATAGGGGTCTTCTTAACCCAGAAAAGACACCAGAAGTTATAACAAGAAGTAAGAGGGAGCTTGTGGATCAAACGCTGCAGATTTCTTTAAAAGCTACAAGCATTCAAGTGTTCTAAGGATTAAAAGATCAAGACAAAGATTTAAGAACAAGTTGCAAGCCCTTGGATTAAAAATACGTCAAGATCAAGATCAGGCCTCAAGCACTTTGATTAAAATCAAATAAAATTCAAAGATTAATCTTAAAAGCTCTTTTTATTTACCGTTAAAAAGTAGAATTAGAGGATTCATAGAGATTGTAACACACCAAATATTTGAAATCAAATACTACGATTATTGCGATACTTTTTGGTCCTGATTATATTTTCTCGACGCAATTTATTGTTTACAAATTCTGGCACGCCCAGTGGGACAATCTCTACCTCTCATCTCAACTTTTCAATCACGAAAGTTCAAGAACAACGAAATGGCTTCCAAGAAAATTAACTCCAGTTCAACTTCCACCAAGGCTGCTAATTCCAGGTTCTATGTTGATGTGAAAACATACTCAAAGTTACCTTTGGAAGTATTGGACCAGTTACGAGGAGCAAAACAAGCTCGTTAGGACAACAAGCACCCCAAGTGTTGTCCGCATCTACCCCTATTTTCGGATCTTCGTCCTCAAAAGTTGAGTTATATTTTCATTAGGAAATGTATAATTTAGTGAATTTAATAAATAAAATAAAACTATTTTCAATAAAATTAAGCCGTGGTCTTATGCAAAAACTCCCAATACCAAGTCCAAGATGGACGTGGCAAAATGACGAGATGTCAATTCCCATGAAGACGTGAGTGGTTGAACTAGTTTTGTTTGTATACATTTCTCCTGGTGTGCTAAAAGGTTTTAGACCACTTGGCTATAGAAACTTGATCAGTACGTACGTGAATATGCGTAACATCTTTAGCATTTTACTTCCCTTTAATATGCATTTTACTTCCTTTGATACCAAATCACCGAGTTTTTAGAAACACACAAATATACGCCAAAGCTTAGGTGCATCCTCAATGTATTCCACCTAATTAACAAGAAACATCCTTAATGTATCTAAAAGTGAATAGATTAGGCCAAAGTTAGAAATATAACGTGACCCATTTCTGGGAAACCCGAAACGTCTTCTTCTCCAAGCTGGAGAATAAAAAACATTTTGCATCTCTTGAACAAAACAGTACAAGAAAAGAAGCTTCTCTCCTTTGAATATTTGATACTTTGAGGGAGCAAATTTCAAAGGTTTGGGATTGTAGTTTGAGTAGCCTATATTCAACGTCCAACCATGATGTTACAGATTTTCTAGTATTATTAATATATTATTGTTTGTTATTTAATATGTTTGATTACGGGAGCGTTTTAAAAACAATTCTGTCTATGAAATCATTCCCCTTTTTTGGTTTGGTAATTTTATAAGTGAGAGTTAACTTTGGACCTAACCTATTCATAGTAGAAACATTCAGGATATTTCTTGTTTTGGAGTATACTTCAGGGATGTTTGCTGTAAAAAACTCTCACAAAAAAAAGAAATTTCACCGTTTCCTTACAAGAAAAGTGCAAAAGTTAAGTTGCCCTGTGCATTAACATTAGATGTATTTTTTTTAGGTAACTAACCATTTTTTGTATTAATCACCAGTAAACTTTACATATCCATAGCCTGCTTATAATTCATCAGCTATCGGACTTACAAAATCTAAAGTTATACTAACTGTCTATATCAAAACATAAAATGTTACACCAAACTACTAATCCTAGTGGTGGCTCGAAAGTTACATATGTAGGCTAACTCACGTGCAATATTGTCAGCTCCTATGCTTCTCTTCTCAAACAACCGGAGGTTCCTTTTCTATCCAAATGGAGTGAGTTATCTCAGCATACACTATCCTAAAGACTTGTGCTCGTTGTGTTTTACATTTAGCACATTGTACAACCCAGTGCATATGTTGTTCCCAATTATCCCTAGCAACATCCTGCCTTTGCATCCATTGCAGGATTCTATGCCACAACTCCTTGGCACATCGACACTTGACAAACAAGTGTCCCATGTTCTCATCATGATCTTGACACAAAGAGCACCTGGAATCTATAACTAGTCCCCGTTGTATCAACCTATCTGTAGTCAACAATCTTCCATGTAGTTGTAGCCACATGATAAATATAGATTTTGGCTTGGCATTGTTTTGAAACATCATGCATTTTCAGTTAACTCTTGGTCTGTCTCCCAATAGCTGCAAGTAGAAGTTTCTGATCATACTCTTTCTTGGATGGTGATGATGATGATGCACCTGTTGAAGTGTTGTTCTAGCATTTAGGATCCGTCTCACCATCCAACTTGCTTGTTGGGGAATTGTCACCTCTTCAAAATGTTTGTCTTTGATGTAGAAAGAATGTATCCATCTTATCCATAGTCGATCTTGCTTGTTTGCTACATCCCAACAGACTTTAGCTAGAGCATCCGTGTTCTATAGGTGCAAACTAATCAAGTTTAGGCCCCTACTGGATTTAGGTGTACATTCTATCCCAGGCTACCAAAGCCTTTTTTGTGATCACATTTATCCCAGATCAGGTATAGCTTCTGCAGTATGAATCAATCATCTTCAAGACCTATGAAGGCGAAATAAACAGTTGCAACCAATATGATTGTATACCAAAGAGCACAGTTTGGACAAGTTGTACTCTACCAGCATATGATAATTTCTTTGTTGTCTAGGAGGAATCTTTGCAACTATCTTCTCTATCAAAGGTTGCCACTGCATCAATGAAAGCTTCTTTGTATCAAGTGAGATACCTAGGTATTTGAAAGGTAGTTCCCCCAATGTGAAGCCTAAATGCTGCATGATATCCATTCTTATAGTCCGAGGGACTCCACCAAAGTACACTGAGCTTTTCCCCAGATTTGTCTGTAGTCCTGATACTTGAGAGAATTGACTAAAACATCTATGAATAGCAGAGATTAAGGGAAGGTCACCTCTAAAAAATAAAAGAAGGTCATCTGCATAATTAAGATATGTGATCCCTAGTTTGACACATCTTGGATGAAATCTGAATTCCTTCACTTCTTTGAGACCATTGAGACTTCTACTTAGATACTCCATAACTATGGCAAATAGAAAGGGGGAGATAGGATCTCCCTGTCTCAAACCTTTAGCACCATCAAAGGGCGGGGCAGATTCACCATATATCATGATAGTATAGGTGGTAACACACTCCATTATCCATGCAATAAATCTCATAGGAAATCCCAGCTCTATCAGAACCTGCTCCAAAAAACTCCACTCGACTGAATCATAGGCTTTTTGAACACCAATCTTGGTCGTACATCTGTCAGAAATATGTTTTCTTGTATATGCCTTTACTAGCTCATATGCTAGTATGATGTTATCAGTTATTCTCCTGCCAGGAACAAAACCAGCTTGTGCCTCGCATATGACAGAGGCAATGACTTGTTGTATCCTGGTTGTTAGCACTTTAGATATGAATTTATAGATCATGGTGTATCTGGCAATTGGTCTATAATCTTTGCCGGTATTAGGACTGGGTATTTTAGGCACCAATGTGAGAGTAGTGCAGTTAACAAATTTATACAATTTCCCAGTAATAAAGAAGTCTTTGACATCTTAAGTAACTTCATCTTTAATGATCACCCATTCCTTCTTTAAAAAGTAGAAATTGTATCCATCAACTCTTGGTGCTTTATCACTATCAATAGCACACAATCCAGCATACTTGATCAGTAACTTCAACACATAGAGCAACCTTTTACTGTTGTGGCAGAACTGGACCATTCCTCATAACCAGCCTGTTTATTGCAGGAAGAGAGTGGGTTGATGATCCCATTAGTGACTTATAAAACTCAATGATCTACTGCTTTATGTTGTCAGGGTGAGTAAGTTTATCACTTGTGAGCGCCACAATTTCATTTTGTTGCTTCTTGTGACTTCTTTCTTTCATGACAGCTACAAAATACATGGTGTTTAAAACACCACGCATAATCCATTTTGCTCCAGATTTCTGCTTCAATACACTTTCCTCTATGAGAGACCATTTTCCTAAGTTCTATGCTATGTTCTTCTTCAAGTAGTGTATCATTACATGCTATATTGATCTTCTCCTGTATGTTTTCTAATTCTACTCTAGCATGTTCAATCTTTAAGCTAATAGTTCTGAACTGTTCACTATTCAATGTTCTGAAATGTGGTCTTAAAGCCTTCAACTTCATCCAAACATTCTTTATCTGGCAAGTAGCATATGATTGTCTCCAAATCCTTTCCACAATGTCAATAAAACTGTCATGCTCGGCCCAGACATTAAAGAATCTAAATGGTACTTTGCCATGCTTTTGGAGCTGGGTGTAATGTTAGTGTCATGGGAGCATGATCATAAATAAATGGCAACCCATATTCAGTAGTCACATGACCTCACTGCATCATCCATTCAAAATCACCAAATGCTCTGTCAAGCCTGCTACATACTCTATCTGCACCATATTGTTTGTTCGACCATGTGTAATACTCCCCTATCCAAGGTAGTTCACTCAGTGATAGTGAATTCAGGCAATCAGCAAATTTTTGAATTTCTGTATAGCTAATAGGATTACCTAGAAGGTTGTCATTAGGATACAATACAACATTAAAATCACCACATAGCAGCCAAGGTTTGGAGATTCTTACTGCTAACTCCTTTATAGATTCCCATAGTGTTTCCTTTCTTCTAGAGTATTATATCCATAAATGGTTTTAATTTCAATATCCACCATACTCAGCATGTCCTGTACTAGACAATGTATAAGTTGAGCTTATGTTCTCAATAATGTAAAAATATACCGTTGAGGATCCCATGTGAGCCACAATCTTCCATTTGATGCATGTTGATAGTTTGTAAAAGAGTTCCACCCTGGGATTACATTCAGCACCACCTTGCTTGTATTATGTTCTTTGACTCCAGTTTCAACTATACTAGCTAACTTTATTTTCTGGCTATTAATAACTTCTTTAACTCTTTTTGTTTGTATCACTTATTTACACCTCTGATATTCCAGAAGAGCCACTTCATTAGCAAGTCATGTGACCCCCACCCTATCAGGTGGTAGGGTGCTTACAACCTAACTTCAATTGCAATGGCTCAAAGGCATTTTTCATTGATATAGCTGACAACGTTGGAAAATTTACCATATTCAGTTCAGGCATAGCTTCTGCAGCTTTACCCTTATCTACTGTTGCTTCCAAATTGTCCTTGTGTTGTTGTATAGGAGTTTGAAAACTGCCCTGCTTCTCTTGTGAATGAGCTCCAACATTTATCTTCACATTTTCTCTGCCTTGTGGACCTTCTTTGCTCTGTTGAGGAAGAACGTCTTGTGTCTGTTGCTGAGCTTTATCCCCTGGTTGATTAGCCTGCTTGTCTCCTCCATTCAATGGGCCTTTGGAACTCTACTCCATTGTTACCTTCTTAGGTTATCTTCTCCTTATAGGTTGCTTCACTTATTGATTGTTTGGTCGTTGCTTTATGCCACACATGTTCCCCACCACCAGACATTTCTGGCAATACTCATGTTTCCAGTCATATCTGACTAGCTGCTTGAATTGCCTGCCATTAGGATCCATAACCACTAACTCCAAAGGCAACTCCTTAGTGATGTTTACTTCTATTAGCCTCCGCACAAAAGACACTATATTTTTCTTTGCAATACGCTCATCTGCATAGATAGGAGTCCCAATTGCACTAGCCATTCTGCCTAAAGAATCATGACCCTAACAGTTCATATGCAACTTAGGGAATTGGACCCACAAGGGAATTTCAGTAGGAAACTTCTCATTGAAATCAAAATCTGGTGTCCAAGGCTTTAAGATAATAGGTCTATTGTTGATCATATATAGCCTAGAGTAATAGATTTCATTCATGTCTGCTTCAGTTTGAAATTTATATAATAGCCTTCCTCATGTATGTATAACTCAGGCTGAGCAACATTTGCCCAACTCATACAAATATACCTCTTCATAGTGTTGTAACCAGGCACTTCTCCAATGATATAAGTTATCACTGCACTTCTCCACTTCTCTGTCTTTAGATCAATTTCACTTTGTTTAATTGCACTACAATTTGGCCATCAATAATTTGTGGAGGTATGTAAGACAATGACATACCATTCTCAACTGCTCTGTTCCTCTGAAAGAAATTTGTCCATGGTTTAGGATCCGCAGCTACTGCCCCATCGAGCTTAGTAGTCTCCACAATCATTGTTCCATTAGCAGCATGCACAAGATTCACTGTTTCACTGCCAGAAATTGTTGTTCCCTTACTTGCATGTTAGATCTGGCTCTCCTCAGGGCTGTTGACTCAAGCTGCTATTGGAGGAGTGCTCAAATCTAGCCTGTTTTTAACACTAGATCTTGTCGATGAAGATCTCGCTTCACAAATCGTCATCTCCATTGCAATTCCACTTTCCTACACTACCTGTTTGTGAGAAGGTGTGCCTACTAATTGATCCTTAACATGTCCATCGGCTTGGATTTGATCACCCACATAGCTACCAAAGATAGCTATGTGGTTCTTCTTGGGCCTACCATGCCCTCATCCCCGTCCTCTTCCGTTCTCCATGGACGAGCACAGTCAGCGGTCGTTAACTACCATGCGCCGAGAGCATGAACGAAGAGAGATGTAGAGCAAAACGAACACACATTACATATTTGCTTGTCCCCTCGTCACCTTTCATATTACATTATTTTAATCTTTCATTTTAAGCATATTCCTTGTAAATACAAAATGAATTAAGATACCACATGTATAGACAAGTGTACATTAATTAGTAAAAGAAGACATCGTGTCAAGACTGTATATCTTAATCACTTACCAGATAACACATATATATTCTGCAAATAGTTATTCAGAGTAATTAATACTAAAATAGTACTCTTTTTGTTTTAATTTAGATGACACATTTTGCTTATCAAGAGTCAGTCTATGTGAAGTTTGATCAATTTTTTTAAAAATATTTTTTTTTATCTTAGTGACATGAGAAAATTTTCATCTTATAGTACTTTTTTGAATATCAAAATTTTAATTTTAAAATTCTCAGTTGACTAATCCAATTTAGCTCCAATTGACTCTCGATAATCGAAATATATCATCTAATTTGAAACAGAGGGAGTAATATATTTAATATTTCACTCGAAAAAGTAAAAATAAAATAAAAATAAGGGTAGAGTGAACTGAAAACTATTAGCCCCCGTTTGGCCATAGATTTTGTCAACGTTTCCCCAAAATATTTTTGGCAAAACATGTTTGTTTATAGATTCTATCCATGTTTTGGCAAATTTTGAAAACAAAATTTTCAAATCCCAAAACTAGCATGTCCAAAATATCACTGTGTGATTTTTTTTATCAATTTCAACAATTATCCCAAAATTTTATATTTTATAAAAAAAATCACCATGTATTATGACCCAACTAACCACCAGCTAATTACTATCATTTTTCGGGACAGATGGATCTATAATATTACTGCAATTTGACGAATTATAGTGGCTAGTAAATGTGCTATTAGCAGTTGATATTAAAATATCAGGTTATAGTTTTAAGATATTATATTATGTAGTTCATTATAAAAATGATGATTTTATGCCAAACTTATTTGTGTCAAGAACTATGGTTTGTGATAATGATAGTGAATGACATCGATGAAGGTTCTGCATATAAAAGATTAGCAAGTTTGTTTGTTTGGTGTTGTTGGGTATTTTTTATAGTTTTTAGAACTTATGGGTATAAATCACATTTCATATTATTTTGAAAAGTAAAATATGTTTTGAAAAATTATGTCCAAACAAATTTTCATCCTCAAACCAAACTTCACCCACATTATATTTTTTAAAACAAATTTGAGAATTTATGGCGAAATGCTAGCTAAGAAATTATGTCGTGTAATAAATTGGCAAATTACTTCCTCCGTCGCAAAACCAATATCAACCATTCATGCCAAATAGTGGATTGTCAATAGAAAAAGGTCCAAAATTTCCCCTCTACTATGGTATATTGTTTACTTCTTCCACCTGTTATACTTTTCGTCCAATCTAGTCCCTACCGTTAATCAAGTTTTTAAAATTACCCCTAACCCTAACGGATCTATACCGTGGTATCTGACCCCCTAAATTTCATCCATGTCAGCTGCCAAGTCACTCGACCCCACCAAATTAAAACCCTACAGACCCCATTGCATTCCCTGTTCCCACCCGTGACCCGTGACCCGTGACCCATTTTCCCACTAAATAAATAAGTTAGACCCGTCTAAATTGACAAAGAGGGTCATTTGGTATGCATACGTTCGGTAGAAACGAGAGCAAAGAGTGTGGAAGGTTCAAAAGAAAATACTCTATTTTCAGTGGTTAACGCTGTCCGTGATAAGATTTCCCCCCAAAATCTGAATATTGCTGCTAATTTCATATGTTTGTTGTTTATAATGAAGCATTTTTGTCTTAGGGCTCGCATTTCTTTTCTGTTAAATTTAGGATTTTTAGATTATGCTTCATGGTTAGGAATCTCACTGTTATGTGTTCAGATATGTGATTTGTCGTTTAGGGTTTTACTTTGTCTGTGTTTTTATCGTTGTTTGCATTTGCATATGACTTTCAACTTTATACCCTAATTATTTGTCTGTTTCTATTGGTCGGTTAGGGTATATTGGTGGAATTAATGATATCTGATTATTATTACTTTGTTTTAGAATAACGTTCTCTGATTTAGGGTTTCAAGTATATGTGGTCCCTTTTGTTTTTTGAAGAAGGGTCGCATATGGTTGGTATTTAACTGAAAAAAAGGATTTGAAGTACTTTTTAATAGCTGACTTGTTGTTATGTGGTCCCTTGTTTTGCCTGCATTTACTTTGAAAATGATGCTCATGTGGGTCTCTTACAGATATGTTTTGTGCTTATTTTATTGAGGTGAGACACTAAGTTTGATACTTTATTATGTGGTCCCCCATATACATGTATGTGTCCGTTTCTTTATCATAGTACCTCATTCAATTTTTTTTCTTTATTCATCTACCTCTATACCTTTTCCTTCTTCTCTTTATTTGTCCCCTCTTTTGTTTATTCAGACTTTCCCTTACATGTTTATTCATTATTTCTGTACATCTTGTGTTTGTTACTTCTTTATCAATTTACTATGGTACGTTGTAATAACTTTATTCATGGTTACTATGCAGCCTTTTATAGATGGTGCTAGTTGACTTAGTTTTTTATCATGGTGGGGATTAAACTAGTAAGCCAAATCTGTTGTATTTAGAGAAGTATGTGTACATGAATAAAGGTTATGAATCTGACTTGCTCTCTTATGCTGATTTAGTTGGTGAATATGATACCAAGTTTGGGTATATAGGGGTGCAACAACTAATAGTAAAGGGTCCTTCTGGTAGATATTATGAAATAGATGGGGATTTTGGGATTAGGACTTTGTTGGACTTTTTTAGTGACCGGTGTAATGTTATTAATTTGTTTGCTGTAGAAGAGTGTGAATCAACAACTGATGTACCTAATATAGTCCCTCACAGTGCGTCACACGCAGCAATTGATGTACCTAATATAGTGCCTCAAAGTGAGGAAAATGATTCTGATTCTCCCGGTTCTCCTGAATTAAGTTCTGATGGATTGGAGCAACTTTTTTTTACAAAATAAGAGGGACATAAATGATAAGTTAACTGAGTACAAAGAGTTAGATAGGTCAATGACATTTAAAGATATATCTGAAACTAGGAAAATGGTCAACATACATTCTCTTGCAAATGGATATGACTTGCAACAAGCTAAAAGTGACCCAACAAGGCTTAGGTACATCTGTGTTGGTGACTGCCCATTTGTTTGTCATATATCTAAAGATTCTTCAGGGGGTGGGGACTAAATTCAAGACTTTAGAGCCTGAGCACACATGTGAACTTACATTTGAAAATCAAAGAGTTGATGAAAATATAATAGCTGCTTACTTTTAAAAAAGGCTTGCAAGATAATCCCAAAATTAAGGTTAAAGAGATGAGGGCAAGCTTGAAAGATGAATTTAATATAAATGTTAGTGAATCTAAGTGCAAAGGGAAAAGAAAATAATTTTGGAGAAACTTGAATGTAGTTTTTCATATGAATATAATAAGCTTGTTGCCTATGCCAATGAACTGAAACTTAGCAATCCTGGGAATGAAGTGATAATTAACTTATCAAAAGATGCTCTTGAAGAATGCAAAAGGAGGTTTTTAAGGATGTATATTTATTTTCAAGCAATGGAGTCTGGGTTTAAGAGCGGTTTGAAACCTTTCATTGGATTAGATGGAATATTTTTGAAAGGGAAAGCTAAAGGTCATCTTTTGGTGGTTATTGGTAAAGCTAAAGAGTATGAGTCAAGTAGATGATGATTGAAAGGAAGTTGTTGAGAATTTGTTAAATTATCCATCAAAATGTTGGAGCAGGGCATTCTTTGATACTGTTTGCAAGAACCAGTCTGTGGACAACAACTTAACTGAGTCATTCAATGCATGGATCTTGCAAGCAAGGCACAAGCCAATCATTAAGATGCTTGAGAATATTAGAATCAAGGTGATGAACATGGTTAATGATGAAGCTGAGGTGATGACATGGGAAAATGAGTACAGTCCCAAAATCATGGAGTTGTAAAATCAATTCAAGAGGATTGCATTGAAGTGTCATGTTAATGACAGTGCAGACAATAGATATGAGGTGACTGAAAGTAGTGACAGGCACATTGTGAATCTGAGGTTAAAGAAATGTACATGCAGAGCATAGGATCTTTATGGAATTTCATGTCCTCATGCAATCTGTGCATTATTGCACAAGAAAGTGGACCCTCTAAGTGAGATTCATTGGCACCTTACCAAAGAGGCTTATCTCCTAACTTATTCACATAAGTTACAACCAGTGAGAGGAAAAAAGTTCTGAAAAATTGACCATTCACAATACAAGGCTCCACTTTCTTTGGTAAAGATAGCTGGGAGACCAAAGGTTAAGAGAACAAGATAAAAAATGAGGAAATTAATAGGCAAGGGTAATGGTCTCAATCAAGAAAAGGGAGGGTAATGACATGTAACAACTGTGGTGAACCTCGACACAATGCTAGAGGATGTGCAAAGGTAATCAATACTATAACTTTTTCTATCATTATTTTTCTTTCAACATCTAATAAAATATTTCTTTCTTACTAACAACATTCTAAAGGAAAGCAGCCCATTAGAGGCAAGAAGAAGGCAAAATAGTCAAAAAGGAAGAGAACTTTACTTGATGAAGCTACAGATGATGAACAACCCAGATCTTCCTCTCCTGCACCAGTGCCAAAAGAAGCCACTGATGAGAAAATTCATTTTTCAGCCCCTCAACCAAGTCAGCCTACTCAAACAAGTCAATCCAGCAACTTGTTGTTTATGTCAACCCCTTCAGTGCAGAGGAAAGAACCAAGTTGCAGTGCCTTCCCAGACTTCGACTACCCAGACTTCGATACAGAGCTTGAAATAGCTATAAGGCCAAGAAGTATCTCTGAGGCAAAGACTAGGCTACAATTGAGACAACTACAAAGTACAACAATTGGAACAAGGGCAATTGAATTTGTTGGTGATGCCAGTGGTGTGAGTGAGCCATCAAAACTTTCATTCTCACCAAAAAAGCTGCAATGGCAGGGAACAAAATACTATTACTGGTAACCAACTTAACAAACAAAGATTGGCCAAGTTGAAAGCAAAGAAGGGTAATGGGAAGAAGCAGACTTAATGTAATCTGCTGTTCTGGAATGTGGAACTATTGAACTCTATTATGGTTGTATTTTTTGGTTGTGATGTAATTACTGTTAGCCAAGTAAACTTGTTATTTTTGGTTGTGTGATTGTTTAGTTAGTGACCTGTTCACTCGGATGTCATGTTATCACTTGGTTGTGTAAGTTTTTGGGGTGATAATGTGACATCCCATTGTTTGGGGTTTAATGTAGTTTGACTGTTTAGTTTGGAAAACTTGGATGTCATGTTGTCACTTGGTTGTGATATTATTTTAGGTTGTTAATGTGACATCCCCTTGTAAATGAAGCAACTATTAGTTTATGAATTTAAGTGTTCGTTTCATTATTATTCATTGTCCAATTTATAGATGTTGTCCAACCCCTTCATTGTCCAAGATTTATGAATCTACAGGTTCATCACTATAATAACTGTCTAGATTTTGACAAAGACAATGCCTTCAACACATACAATTTGTGTGCTTTTGTAACTGCTATGTTCATCAGCCCATAACATCAACTAATAATATAGCAGGTTCATCACAATTGGTGCCCTCGAATACATACACAAAGATGGCTATGAACACATACAACATCAACAAATAATATAGCTTTCAACAAAATACATAAAACCAAGATTACATTAACTAATGTAAATGGTTCAAAACAATATACATAACACCAACATTACATCAACAAAATGATAATAAAGATGCACTTATTCAAACGAGAAGAAAACTGAAAACAAAACATATTCACTAAAAAAAGATCACAAACAATAGACATCAACAAGATTCACCAACATTCACTTTATCATCGACGCCGCAACAAATCCGACAAAAAGTGCCCAAGAAATCATAAGCATCATCCTCGTTTTCAAAACCTTCTCTTCCAGTTTCATTACTTTTGCAGCTTCAGCTTGGTGTAGAGCCTCCACAGCAATTAATTCTTCTTTCAATTTATCCCTATCATTTTTAATTGCTTTCCAAGACGATGTTAGATCTTTAGTTGTAACCAAATCATTGTTCAACGAGATTTCATCTTCCCATTCAAAATAACCACAAGAATGATTATGTCGAAGACAAAAAAATAGAGAAGAAACTAAGATCTTTATTATTAAACTATAATTTAGAGCAAACTGATAATAATTTAGAGCTTTTGTTAGAGAATCACTAACCTTAGGCTTCAGACATTTATAAAATCGCCTTCCAGGGTTTACTGGAGTCGTTGAAGTGAAGCGGTTTGCAATGATGTCACAACGACATCTAATTTGGGATTAACAGCTTCCTTGCGACATTGAAGAATGAGGAAAATAGGATTGGGGTCGTGTGAGCCCTAATTCTTTGGAGATGGAGAATGCAATGGGGTCAGTGGGGTTTTAATTTGGTGGGGGTCGAGTGACTTGGCAGCTGACATGGATGAAATTGAGGGGGTCAGTTGCCACGGTGTAGATCCATTAGGGTTAGGGGTAATTTTAAAAACTTGATTAGCGATAGGGGCTAGATCGGGCGAAAAGTATAACGGGTGGCAGAAGTAAACAATATATTATAATAAATGAGTAATTTTGGACTTTTTCCCATTCTTTTAAGTGTTTTTACGCATAAAGATTTTCAACCTTACAACATTTTAAAAATATTGGATCGGATATGAATATAGAAGGAAAATAAAAAGCAGAATAAATGTGAATCACTTCTATTTTCTCCGTATTTGCTCCAATTTAATGTAAAACTAAAATGTTACACCCACCCATGTTATAATTATTAAAATATTAATTAACATTTCTCATCCGTCTCTGATCTACGTGCAAGGTCAAATAAAAACCTTCAACTAGGGGAGAAATGGAATGAGTTACTTATAATCCAAAGAACGAAACTGACTTCTGGGTTTCAGGGCCTTGAACAGTTCAGAAACAATTGAGTTTTGTACCGAAAATTAATGCGTTGACGAGAAAAAATGGTAGTACTTTCCTTTCCTTATTATTTGGCTTTTGTGAGTATTACATATATTAAGAATTTCTATTATTTAGAAAGTGAATTACTAATATTTTAGCCAAGACCATGAAAGAAAAATGAATATTTTTAAACGAAAAACATATTATTCAGGTAGAATAACAATAAATACATGAACATTAAATTAAAGAAGGAAGAAATTTATCCGAAGGAAAAACTTTATTTCGAGTGATTTGGTAAAACAGAAAAGACGTATTCCTTTACATTAGAATTTAAAAGTGAGGAGAAATTGAACGGTGTGGTCTGTTTATTTTTTCTTGGGACGATGTGGTAGGGATTATTACAAAACTAGTCACTTAAATTCACACTTTGCTTTTTTTTCAGTCGATATAATTATGTACTAATTATATATTATATGTCTATCAATTATTTTTAGTTTAAAACATATATATAATTCTTTAATTTATTTTCTTTTTCAAGTCATGTTGACAGCGCGTCTCTGAACAGTGGTCATGTGAACACATATTTTTTTTTTTAACTTAAAAGGGTAAAAGAAAAGGAGAAAATATATTTATTTTAGTATGATATAATTAGAGATTTAGAGTCGCAGCCAGATTTGATAGACTTAAAAAATATTGACCGTGGACTTGGATCCTTGACATTTTCTTGACTTGGTTGCTTCCTCCTTCTATCCCTCCAATCCCTAACTACTGTACTCACCTCTCATCAGTGTATCAAAAATCACTCATATAAATACAAGGCACGAAAAAGCTCATTGTGCAGCTTCAACACGTTTCGTTTCTGATTTCTCTTCTTTTTCTTGGATTTCTCTTCCACCCCCTTTTGAATATTCCCTTTCCTTAATTCCTCCTCTATTTATAGAAAGAATAATCTAAGAAAGTAGGTCTTGATCTGCAACTTTCTCCCACACCCCAAAAGCAGAATCGAAGTGATCTCATCATTCATTAAAAGAAAATGAAGGTTAGCTTTTCTCTCTCTGATTTCTGCATATATTTTCTGTTTCTTTTTCTAGCTAACGTTACCTTTTCACGGATTCTTATTCTCAAGAGATATTAAAATTTAGACTCAAAACTCAATTAGGGCAATTTTTAGTGGATATACTGAATTAGAAATATGTTTTTGATAAGTTGATTGAATTTTATATCTCTAAACTTGTGATTCTTCTTCTTCTTCTTTTACAGAAAGTAGTACTGAGGTTGGAGTATTTCGATGAGAAAGTCAAACAAAAGGCCATGAAAAAAGTGTCTGGTCTTGAAGGTAAAATTACACGTACGCTACGTTATTGTATTTAATACTATTTCCTACAGGAATCCTGAATTTTCTAGAAGCCCGACCAGATCCTGAAATAGTGAAGTTTCTCAATTTTGATTTTGTTTGTTCTCTAAATTTGTATTGCAGGAGTTGAATCAATTGCAATAGATACAAAGGAGAAGAAGTTAACAATAACAGGAAACGTAGATCCAGTTTCATTAGTTTCCAAATTGAGGAAGCTGTGTCACACTGATATACTATCAGTTGGACCAGCAAAAGAGCCTGAAAAGAAAAAGGATGAAGGGGGGAAAAAAGATGAGGGAGGCAAGAAAGAAGAAGGGAAAAAAGAGGATGGAAAAAAGGGAGGAGATGACAAGAAGAAAGATGATGGTAATTCTCATCCAGTAATGAAAGCTTTCCCAGCTCCTATGTATTTTCATAATTATCAGCAACCTTATCAACATTATCAGCCTCCTGTTCCTACTTATTATCACCAGCGAAGTGTCGAAGAGGATCCTAATTCTTGTGTTATCTGCTGAGTTTTTCAATTTATTGCGAGTTTTGAGAGATTATAGAGTAATTAATTAATTAAGAAATCTAAGCTTTATTGTACATATCTTTGTTTCTTTACCCCCTCTCTCATATTTTTGTTATACTTCAATAATTTTATTCGATTATTTAAAGCTGGAAATTGATGCACATATTGGAATGCTGGCTTGATATATCTGAAAAGATTGTTACCAAAGTTAGTTTGTTTTGTTTAAATATCGAGTGTTCCGAATTCAGTAGCCATATTAATTCAGGTTAGTCGTGGGACTGGCGGGTTTAGTCCTCTTTATTAAAGAGAAATTTCATGCCAAAAACTCGAAATGTCTGATTAGCAAACTATCTCACACTTTGGTGTTTCAAAGTTAAGTACATTTAAGATTAGTGACGGACCCATTCGCTTCACCAAAAAATAATACTGTATATATATATAAATTAGGATTAAAGCTGTATAAATTTTATATAAATGTTTTATTTGAACCCGACAACTATTATTTTAAGACTAAAATTATATATTTTTAAGATTGAATCCGCTTACATAAAATTTTGGGTCCGCCGCCGATAAAGAGGCCGTAAAATTGAATCTTCTCTACTGTTTAAGTAGAGTAAAAGCAGTAGGGAAGAAACAATACAATTTGAATTGGCTACGGAACTCAGCTCCTATCTAGTCAATTAGTGTTTTCTAGAATTGTGTCCACAGGAGACTTTTCAATGCTATACTTGTTAATCTTAATGTCATATACTATATGTTTTAAAAAGGAAAACATTGAAATTTAGCCGCCAACTCTGACAAATTATTGTTATGAAGTGTAATTAGAATGGACTAATTGTTAATATAACACCCACAAAAAGTCCTCACCATAACTATCTTTGCCGTGTTCCAAATTTTTTATGTCCTAGGGAGTAGGGTCCAGGACTATTACCTCCATCAATACGACACAATTTATGTAACGCTGAAGGCAAAATTTAGCCTGCACTACTACTTTGAGAACTCACCTAGTACTTTGACTGAGTTTTCAAATAACAGTAAAACGTCATTTTAGATTAAAACCATGCAATTATTTGAGAACAAAACGTCAGTTCTAGATGAAAACTGTGCGATTATTGACCTCAGAATTTGTGATAAAAACAATTAGGAGTGACATAGACGGCTATTTTGTGAAGCATTCAAAGATTATCTATTAAATAGATTTCTGGACCATTCCCTATAGGCGGCATTTGAAGAAATGTTCCGTAGGTAACTGTCAGTGTCGGATTCAGAATTTTTATAAATATAAATAATTAGATACATCAAAAAATCAAGGAAAATCAACACATAATAAATATATATAAAATATAAAAAAATTATCTAGCAAAATAGTGTAATTTACCGACGAAGGAATATCGCTTGACACCCCTTGGTTCAATGTTGCTCCGCCGTTGGTAACTGTTGCAACAACAATGTAACTTGCTTGCCACAAAAAACCAATTTATGTAAATGAAATATAAGAAAAACATATCTCAATCAATTCTGAGAAAATCCTCTTGTAAGTTGTTTGGGAGATTGAAGAACAAAGTTAAATAATATGAGGGTCACTGTATAATTCGAGGTCAGCAGAAGAGCTAATCCAAAACCATTACAAATTCAATCGATAATGACAAACGTCGTATTATTATTTTAAGAGAAAATGAATAAAATTTGAAGTCCTCTTCTCAAAATTTGTTCACTTTCTTTTTGGTTAGGTGTGCCAAATTTTGATGCCTTATGCTAACACTCTCTTTGATATTATCGGTTAAAGCTTAGTGACAAAACCTAACAGTTCTTGCTTGACAGCTTTGTGTGATGCACAAGGTAAGCAACAGTAAACTTTAATACCATTAAGATTATAATAATACATGGAATACTAATTAATGAGTTATTTTATTATGGTATTATCACTTTTAGCGTGCACAAATTAATTTATTTATACGTTAGCTGAAAAAGTATATAAAATGGGTAATAATCTTTTGTACATAATATACCGAATGTAAATATATGAAGAAAAAAAAATTGTTTCGACTATTATCTTGAGGATGATATGCAATGTCGTCTATTTTTTAATTTGTTATTGGGCGTTCGTATCGTATATATTGATATGCATATATCATTTAAAAATGTAATTTATTTTAAATTGCATAAAGATTTATTTCTAATAATACCCTTAGCTTTTATTAGATAACGTCATCCAATCTATTTATTTGTTTTTCCTATTATGTTATTAAAAGCAAAAAAGAATACCAAATAATAGCAATAACTGCGCTCCCAAGCAATTGAAATTACTCTAATTAATAGTTAGAAAAATACAATCAAAGAAATAATATATAGCAGAAGTTAATAGAAAATTTATTTAATGTATGTGATTTTGCTTTGTTGTTTTATACTTCAATACCACACAAGAGAGAGTGATTTGTGTGGTGTCCAATTTTTCGTGTGCACAGATTATAGAAGGACCTGGTTCTTCTATATTCCTTATACTATTGTTGCGGAATAATAAATGCAGAAAGTAAAGAACACAAGTATTTTACGTGGAAAACACCCGGTTCAAAAGGTGAAAAAATACGACCTACTTCCTAGTCGGATTTCCTCCAAACACTTTATTACAACTTTGATCCAGCAATAAAGTTTATAAAATCTTGCAAATCTAAGGATTAACTCTAACCCTTATAGCAACCGGTCACAGACAGTTGCGACTGCTTCAAGTTAACTCTAACTTGAATAATACAACCCGTGTTTACAATCTTTTGCAAACCTAAGGATTAACGCAAACCATTGCAGCAACACGCTACAGGCTATTGCGACTACTTCAAGTTCACTCTAATTTGAATAATACAATTCAGGTACATAGTACAATTTGCTTCTAAGAAAGATGAAAGATACAACTCAAAACGCCTACTACACTTTGAACTAGAAATAAAAATAGACATATAAAACTCTTTATGGAACTAGTTATTCAATCTAGCTCGTGTAGCTTCAAGATCACACTCTTGAATCTCATAAACATTGCTCACAAAATGCTTTTACTATTTTGCTCTCAATTCGTGCTTTCACTCTTGTATGTGTGTGCCATCTGTGAAAGGAAAATACCGATATATATAGAATTAGTAAATAAAGATTAACTAGAGTTTTAATGCTTTACTCGTACTTGGGGTAAGAATTCTAGTTATCTCCAACTTTTAACTCTTTCCTTATCTTGGATAGAATTCTCTTCGAGTAAGGAGTCCTACTCCTTATCAAATATGCAACCTTTTCGTTCAGGGGTTATCAGAAATAACCATTTATAGTTATCCCTTTCACATGCATGTCTTTTTCTTGATTCTGCCCGTCACCTGTGTACATTGTCCATGGACCTGGTTCATGCCTGTGTTCCTTTGCCAATCGTCAAAACCAAAATCGCTCAGATCAACAAATTCTCCCTTTTTGATGATGACAAACACAATGCTTTTCATAAGCATGGAACCTGTTTCAACTCAGTTCAACATCAATACAATGTTAGAACACTTATACTCATATAAAGTCACAAATCATCAAGGATCATGTTCATTAGGTTATAAACATCACAGTCCAAAGCAAAAGCACACCTTATCTTCCCCTTTTTGGTATCATCAAAAGTTGCACAATTAAGGTGAGTAACTAGATTTTAACATATATCACTCATGGCCACTGAGGCTACTTCAAATGCAATCATGGATTCCATTTTCTCTTTTCAATATAAAGATATTAGCCATCAAAGAAATATTAACAAATAATTTGAGCAAAAGCGGTGAATTTCATTGATTGATAAGATCCTTCCACACGACATAAAAAGAAATGAAAAGATAGAATTATGATCAAAAAACAAAAAAAACATCCCACTTGGATTACGGGTTACAAACTAGGCTTAGGAAGGGTTCAAAACTAGGAAGGACCGGGTTCTTGGCTTGAAGCAGTTTCAACATATCTTGAAGAATACTATCATCATTCTCCTTTTACTCTGCAAGCTCACACTTGAGAGAGTCTCTCTCAGTTCGTTTCTACAGCCTTTCAATCTCAGCATCCTTAGCCATTTTCTTCCACTATTTGAGCCTCCTTGCTCCTTTTAGCAGACCTAGTTCTTTTAGACACAATTGTCCCTCAGCCTCAGCCTATGTTTCTCGAGAATTTTTTTAGAAGTCTTTCTCTTTTTGGCACTAGGTGTGGGTACTTCCACATCCTCATATTCATCTTCAAGAACCAGGTTCATCTCCTCAATTTGGACTACTCCACTTGGCTTACTAGCCTTTTTGTTTTCAAGCGACTTTCTTGGCATTCTCAGCTAAGGCCCTTTTTACATTGGCCCCACTCTTCTTCATCTGAATCCTTGTAGTTATTCCTCTTGTGGGAGGAGTTGCTACAGGGATAGTAGGAGTACTATTTCTCTTAGTGCCACCCATGTCTTTTCCCGTAGTCTTTCCAACTTTGTTCTTCTTCTTTCGATTGTAACTATCTAACACCCTTTGCAGCATATCATGACTCTTGTCTATTTTAGCAAGAGAAGGAACTAGTTCATGAAACCGTCTCCTTAACCTAACCAGCCCATCTACTGCACTTCAATCACCAAAACTATCACCTATCTCCTGTGATTTTATCCCGATACTTTCATTCATAATATCCCCATTATCACTAATCTCTTCACTTAATACAATCATTACTCCAGCTTCTTCAGTCAAACCAACACGAGTGGGTGAAGGAGATCCAGCCACTCTTTCTTCTCCCTTTCCCCTCACATCTACTTCAACACCCTCACTCTTTTTTTCTTCCTTTTTCATTTTACCACCAATTTTTCCAGACCCACCAGTTTCTACACCAGTAATCGTACCAACCACACAAATCTATTTTCAAGATTCTCAGCAATTTTAGTAGCAACATCAGAAAATTTTAACCAGAAGTTACCTGCTTAGTTTCAAATGAAATTGGTTCTTCCCCCTCAGTCGCAGACTTGAAGGACTCATCAAATTTTTAGGGTTCTTCTGCTTGACTGGCTTGTAGCATCTCACTCAATTTCTTAGCTTGTTCTCTACTGGCCTCTGTGTTGCATATTATTTTGATATATTTTTTCTTGTGGGTGAAGGTTCTTTGGGTGGTGAGGAAGGGTTTTCAGAGTTTTTGGGATTCTCATGGGTGTTTGCCATTTGATCAGTTCAAAAACTTGAGAGAAATAGAGAGAGTTTTGAGGTTTTGGAGATTTTGATCTTTCGGGAAAATTTGAGAAAAGAGGGCAAGGTCAGATCAATTTAAAGAGGGAAAGGTTGATTGTATAACGACACCTTTTTGAAGTCGAGAAGTTTAATCACATTGGAAGTTTCAGTTTGAAAAGACGTTCGATTGTTCCCCAAATATTTCGGCAACTATGGTGTGTGGGACTCTTGATGAAACTGGTTCGTTTGTAACTAATTGGTTCAAAAGTAATTTGGGATAAAGTGAGACTCTTTCCAGTTCATGATCCATATGCAGTTATTTCAAATTATGCAGAGTGTAGAATACATACCTTATAAGCTCAATGAACCAAGTTCTTCACTGAAACTTGTGTAAGACTGATTTTTTCCAAGAAAATAAGGATAATATCATTAGACATCAGTGAGACATTTTAGCACATGGAACAAGAGTATACTAATAAAAGCACGAGACTGAGCAATATCTAATGTAATTATTCACAAAATTCACAAATTATCTAACCAAGCATTGAGTTAGAACCGGTTTCTTTTAGGTGATCTTAATCATCCCTAATTCTAACATATTTATTTCAAAGTGACCGTACTCAAGCTTTTGTTAAGATGTCAGCAATTTCCTTATCAGTAGCACAAAATTCAACAGTGATCAAACACTTCTCAAAATTATCCCTTTGAAAATGATGCCTAACATCTATGTGCTTAGTTCTTTTGTGATAGACTGGATTTCGGGTTATACTGATTGCAATAGTATTGTTACAAAAAATATGGATACACCATACATCAATTTCAAAGTCCATTAATTGCTCTTTAATCCATAATAATTGAGCACAACATGAGAAAACAACCACATACTCAGCTTTAGCAGTAGATAAGGTCACAAAATTTTCTTTCTGGTGCCCCAAGATACAAGACATGTGCTAAGAGAATGTGACATACCTAAAGTGATTTTTCATTCCACTAGAAGACTTGCATAATTAACATCAACATATCCCACTAAATCAAAATTACTATCTTTTGGATTCCATAGACAAAAATAAGTTGTGCATTTTAAGTATCTCAAGATCCTCTTGACAGCATTCAAGCATAACTCCTTTGGATTTTCCTGAAATCTAGTACAAAGGCCCACACTAGAAACAATTCCAGGTTTACTAGCACTGAGATATAACAAAGATCCAATTATTTCCCTATACATCTTCTGGTCAACAAATGAACCAGGTTCATCCAAATCCAATTTTGTGGATATTGCAATATGAGTGTCAATTTATTTGGATGTTCCTTCTTGGTTTTGTTGCTGAGGAATATGTTCATGGATAGGTTCACTCGAGGTTTGAGGATCAGTTCCTCTCTAGTCAGTTTGAATTAAAACTATAATTAACTAAGAATCTAAAGCTAATTGACTAATGACAATCAAACAAAAGTAGCAAGGAAAATATCAATGGGAGAAAATAAGGGTTGATTGGATAGGTGCAACATAATTGTCTGGAATTTAACTCTAGTTAATTCACTTCAAATTTTCAAGTGAGTCTCTCGAATTCACTCAATTATTAGTTCAAACGTTTAGTAGAAACTCCTTTCTCGATTAAGTTTCAACCTCACAATATGAAAAAATTTATCTTGATGAAGATATGTAAAAATTCATAGTGGATTGGTCTTTAGGAGACTCTCTTTTGATTATCCTCCTAACTCGGTTTAATCAACAATTCAACTAGCCTCTTTCGATTACTAAGAAGAATCAATGAATTCAACCAACAAGATAATGCAAAAACATCACAAGTTATGCCTTTCTCGATTACATGAGCATGTGAATATAGATGCAACAGTTAAAACATCTAAAATGATTCAATACATAAAAACTAGAGTTAATATCCATAAACAAATATAAATATACCAAATCCGTCAGTCTCTAAAGATAACTACTCCATAGATATGAGGTAACTCATCACAAATATAAACAAAACATAAAACGATCCAAACTCTTGTCTTGAGTGAGGACTGAATAATGAATCCCTTGTGCTTTTGCTTCTCCACATCCTCCTTAGGTCTTAGATGTGTCAAAAGTCCCAAAAATAATATTTTTTTCATGTATTTATTCCAAGTAGGGTTGGGCCCAGACGAAAACACCTTCTCTTGGGCGAAATAGGAAAATACTCTGTAAAAATTGCACAGGTGCGCCCCATGGGATGACGTGCCATGCGGGGCATTAGTGGGTATTTATAAAGAGTTGAAATCTGTCAGGCAGCAGGATTTTGTATAAGCGCGGCGCGCCACTCGCCGCCCCACGCGCCGCGGTTGTACATTTTTCTCAGAGTCTGGCTTTTTGCTTCAATGTTGACATTCAGAATTGGTCCTCGACCCCCGAATACGATCTCGGCTTAATCCCTTGGGATTTTACTCAGAATTCAAAGCTCCATATCACTTGAATTGGCTACATAATATTTACATAGTTCGAAATCCTCCGACAAGGCATAAAATACACGATTAGTGCAAAAAACTAGCGATTAAAGCTTAAACTCTATTACAGTGCAGTAAATTAGAGTGCAATAAGCGACTAAAATACGAGATTATAGCCTACCATCATGCATGAACCTGGTTCATCAATACATCATTTTTATTTTCAGTTTCAAAATCCCTAAGTTCCAGGTTTTTGCACTTTGCTTTCAAAATGACGTACTCCTTTGACAACTCTTCTTTTTCATTACTTATATTCTTAGATTCAATTTCTGATAGTCTATCTTTAGAAAGGAATTTAATTTTATCCTTTAGGTCCAGAAAACTTATCTCATATTCTTCATCAGACTCTTCTTTAGATCCTTGAATTGCTATAAGAGCTCGTTCTGCAGCAACAACATCATCTGAGCTTTCTCCCCAAGCAACGACCATAACCTTGGTTGATCCTTTGTTGTTGATTTTCTTGGGTTGAACCTGTTCTTATTCCTGTTCCTTCGTTAAGCTCTTTCCATCTTCCATTCAATTTCCCACAAAGGACAGTTTTTGATGTGGTGATCAGGCTTTCTACACTTGTAGCGGCCATTATTGGTTTGCTTCCCAGGAGCTTTTGCCTTGCTGTAGTTTCCACTTCTTGAAGAACCTTTTCCTCTCCTCAGGTACTTCTTGAAATATTTGGTAATCATAGTCATTTCATCATCTTCCAGATTAGAACCTATAGTGATTCTGAGAGCCAAACTCCTTTCCTTGTTAGGTACATCAATTTTCATGGTTCGTTTCCTAAGTTCATAGGCAGTGAGATTCCCTGTTAATTCATCTAGCGGGAGAGTGACAATGTTCTTTGACTCCTGGATGACAGTGATCTTGCTTTACCAAGTGATTGGCAAGACCCTAGTAAGTATCTTCTCAACCCTCTCTTCTTCAGGAATAATCCTTCCAAGAGATTTTAGTTCATTTGTCAGTGTAGTGAACTCCTGAGCCGAGAGTCTATTTGACACAACCTCTCTATCCTCACAAGGTAGGGGTAAGGTCTGCGTACACACTACCCTCCCCATAGGGGCGTATCGAAGTCTTAGGGTATTGGCTCATGTGAACCCATACTCCTCTCCCTAAACTATGTATAATAATATTATATTTCTTGAAAATTACTTAATATATGTGTGTGAACCCATGCTCAAAGAAACCTATGGTTCATTGATCATTGGGTGCACCTCTACGACTGAAATTGGTGGTTCAAATCCCACTCCAGATGGTCTTGTTTTTGGCACAGAGTATAGATATATACGTGAAAATCTCTAAAATTTTAAAAAAAATATAGTTTTGAACCTATAATTTCAAAAGTGTTGTGGGTACATGGTAGATAGTAAAGTTAAACTCGTCAAATATAAATTCTAAATTTGCATCTTCACAATAGTTTACCGGTCCTCTTGAAATCTTGTATCCGCCTCTGCCTCCCTAGAGCCCACGGTGTGGGATAAGATTGGGTGTAATGTTGTTGTTGTTGTTGTTGTCAGTGTAGTGAACCTTGTGTACATCTCTTGAATGGTTTCTCCATCCTTCATAGCAAAGTTCTCATACTAAGAGTACAATAGAGTTCCTCTAGATCTCTTCACATGAGTTGTTCCTTCATGGGCCACTTGCAGTGTGTCCCAAATTTGTTTAGCAGTAGAACAACCTTGGATTCTGCTGTACTCCTCTGGACAAACTCCACAAATAATCCATTTCTTGGCTGTAGCATTCTTCTCCCACTTCTTCAAGTCATCAGCAGTGCAATCTGCTCTTATCTTTGGTACATCTACTCCTTCGGCATTTCTTTTCTTCAATATAGCCAGTGGACCATTAGTAACAATGTCCCACTGTTCATAGTCCTCTCCTTGAATGCATTCTCTCATTCTGTTCTTCCACTAAGAGTAGTACGGACCATTAAAGAGTGGTGGCCTAGCAGTGGATTGTTCTTCCCAATTTCTAGGTGGTGCACTCATCTTGAACTAGAGTTCTAATCTTCCTTGGAAGAGTTCTAGTTATCTTGAACTTTTAACTCTTTCCTTATCTTGGATAGAGTTCTCTTCAAGTAAGAGTCCTACTCTTTAAATACGCAACCTTTTCTTTCGGGGGTTATCAGAAACAACCACTTATACTTATCCCTTTCACGTGTAATATGCCCTTTGCTTGATTCTGCCCGTCATGTGTGCACATTGTCCATGAACCTGGTTTATACATGTGTTCCTTTGTCAATCATCAAAATCAAAACCGCCCAGGTCAACATGCTTCAAACTTTTGAATCTAATCTTTCCTGGTTCTTTTTTATAAATATTTTTTCTATTAGGTAGAGGATTAAAGGAAGAAAATGAAAGAAAGACATAATAAAAATTAAATCCATGCGTATTGTGTGAAATACTTTTTCCTTAATATTAAACGATAAACCTTGATTTCTTACGTTAATTATTTGATGGTGGATGTGAAAAACTTACCTGTCAGGACCAAAACGAACGTAATTATCGACAAATGGCAAAAAACTAATATATAAGGCTCTATACATCTGACTTTCTCCTTCATGACTATTGTGTTTGATAGCTTAACTTTAATAAATATATTGGAATTAAAAAAAGAAAGTTGAATATAATCTAGAAGATCAGACCCTTCAGTAATCCCTTTCTATTATACCTGTAGGTTAATGTAAGAAATACATCTTTCAGAATCCTAAAAGCATTCCAATTACGGTTGTCAAATCCGTTTTAACTTCCACCGCTGAAAATCCGAAAAAAAGTGACCAAAAATTTCAATTCAATATCTTAAAGGTTCAATTCATATTCTAAAATTTCAATTCAATTCATACCCGATCCGGTTTCTTTTAAGGATTGATAGACTTGTCAAGATCCTAATTAGTATATATAATTTATCATCAAATATATCCGTGTGTAAATTGATTCATCGACTTATAACCTACTCAGATGCATCATTGAATATTAAAAACAAAACGTCTCGACCTATATATATGTAACACGCTTCGTTGTACTACTTTAACTACATATATAACAGGTTAGAGTATATTTTATTGTATTCATCCCTTGTATTACAAAAGTATTAACGGATTACATTTATATTATTTAGATAGTAAATATAAAAGTGATTTTTAATTTTGACTAATGTTGACCAGAAAACAGACCAACTTTGATCGCTAATTGTCCAGAAATTAAAAATTAGCGACCAAAGTTGGTCGCTATTTGCTTACCCTGTATTAACCGACTAACTTCGGTCGATAATTTTAAATAAGATATATTCATATTTTATAAAATATTTTAAATAATAATATAACTATTAAAACTTTATAACTGAGTCCCACATTAGCGACCAAAGTTGGTCGCTAATGTGAATGTTTTTTTGACCAAGCAAGTCTGACCAGTCCGGTCAATATTTTGACCACTTTATCGACTAAATACCGATCAACTTTGGTCGATAAATTATTTAAAATAAATATTTAATATTTTTCTCCATATTTGCGATCAACTTTGATCTTTTTTTTTAACCGACCAATTTTGGTCGCGAATTTATGGTCGAAAAATTCGAGATTTCTAGTAGTGTTCCCGTTAGTACTTCTTTTTTCAATATGTGACTCCAGCTAGTTTGAACATGCAATTAGCTTAATTAATTAAAGATTATAAAACATGCCAAGAGGAGAAACTAATGAAGAATTAATTAACCATGTGATAATCTCTCCCTAAATTTTTGTCACCACTTTTCCATGAACAAGCAAGAAAGAAATCCTGGAATAGTATTAACGAATATTGAATGAGTAATACTCCTAAGTAGAGTAGTAGTTTACATTTTTTTCTCTCTCTTAATTGCTCCACCTATTTTCTTCATCATCAACACCATCTTCAGCCCACATATCAACCCAATTCTTCTGAGCTTGTTCCAACCCAAGAAATGACCCCTCTTTCTCAGCATCCCAACTAGCAGACAATGTCCCATAAGCAATTCCAAGTGTTGAAGCTCCAAATGTGATTAACGTTGTCAAGAATGGTAACCAAACTGGCACATCCCACAATTGTTGTTGCTTTACTATATCCATAACCTGCAGCAGAGCAACACCGCCTACCATTGGAGCTCCCACGTAAAACAACATCCTTCCTATAATTCTTTCCCACACTGCCGACGGAATTTTTTCGTCGTTATCGTCATTGTTGTTGTTATTATTATTCCTTCTCTTGGAGGTGTCGAGTTCTCCGTTTTGCTTTTGTGTTTCAGCTGGTACATTGCCGAAGCCTTTTGCTTCTGCATGTAATTTCCATGTATGTTGGTGGAAGTTTGGAGTTCTGTATATGTTTTTATGGAAATGAATTGGGATATTTTGATTCGACGGAAACGAGTTTGTAATTGAAAGATAAGAGTTTTGAAGACCTACGAGAGTTTCCATAGCTATTTTAATTTGGTCATGTTTCTCATGGAGTCTTCTTCTTTGTAAATGCTGCGACTAGTAGTAGTCTTATCCAAATAGATGAATGGTTGTGCCTCAATCTTTACTTTGTTATCATTCTTTCTTATTATTGACGGATATTTTGAAGATATTTTGTCTTATCTTTCCTTTTTTTTTCCCCATATAAATGACATCTAACTATCTTAAATTATAAACAGAGTTGCAAAATTTTGATATCATTCACAAATCATAATTTTCACTTGAAGATACATTTTAAAAATTTTCAAAAATTTAAAAATCAAAAAGTTATTTTTCAAATTCACTCAGATCACTCACAAAACTTCAAAAACAATCCAAATTGAAATTATGTTTAAACACAATTCTAAATTGCAAATAGCATCTTCACTTGAAAAAAAAATTCACCATATTTTGGAAATTTTACAATTCTTATGTCCAAACGCCTACTAACTACTAAGTATGGACATGGTAGACAGATATAGCCTTGGACAAATGTAGCAACTTAATGGGCCTAGTTCTCGTAGCAAGAGGGCTTTTGAGCCCAATCACGTGCTCAATTAGCGGAAGCTAGCAAAACAAATCTTGAACGACGATAAATCAGACAACAAACAAGAAATCTACCAAAAGAGAAACAAACATTTAACGTAGTTCGGTCAATTGACCTTCGTCCACGACGGAGATGAGCAGTCCACTGTAATAAAATAGAGTACAAAATATCGAGAGAACCATCTCACGAAGAGACAAACACAAGTGACACTCTAACACTTGTCCTGTAAAGTTCTCCCCCTAAACACGACTCTCAAACCTCATATGGTTACATTGTAGATGCTACTGAATGAGAAGGAAGGATCTTCAATTTATAGAAGTCCAAACCTTTTCCTACAAGAAAAGGGACTAGCCAAATATGGAAGAATTATAATTTCCTTCTACAAGAAGGAAAATCCAATTATGATAAATATGTTGTCATTTTCTTCAAAAGATAGAAAAACCAAATATGGTAAGAAATCAGGACAACCCCTGACACTATAAAGTCATTGCTAAAATAACTTGTCAATAAAATTGTAGTTATGAAAGAAAGAAGACATGTGGGATTGTTGGAACCAAAGTGTGAAGGATACTGTATTCTTCAATGAAGACTGAAGTTGTCACTTTGTCTAGAGAAATGAGAGCCACATTAAAGATGGACAAACGACATTTGCATGGTTTCGAGTTAGAATTAACAAAGCTAAATATCTATAGTGTTTCTATACCATTTGTTGCTTATCTTTCTGTAAATCTCACCGTACATGAGAGGACTACTCTGACTACTAAAACGATGCATAGTTCCAATGTTATAGAATTGTTTTTTTGTGAACTCACAAAGTTTAAAGAATTGAGGTTGTCCAATTTTAACTTAGGATTTGAGGAGGTTATAAGGCTTTTAATTTATTCATCACCTTCACGTATTTCACTTTTGGATCTAAATTTACTGGAAGGTGTCGAGGGTGGTATTAACTTAAAAAAGAAAAAGAGTCCTATTTATAGCCAACAAAGGAACGGTGGTACTTCACATCAGGACGAGTTCAATGTTAATGTTAATGCATAAGTTTCTCCTAAATTAAATCTCGCGTATTGTCTTACAGTAATTACATCAATGAGAATAATAATTAATTAACTCCAAAATTATTGTTCTCATTTGAATCACTCAACTAATCCATGGGTGGAATGTAAAATTAAGCTTTTCTCAATCACCTCTTTTGGCAGTTTGTTAACAAAAACTCTATTATAATTGGGAAAGAGCAGAGGCGCCAATTTTTAATTAATTAAATCAATGACGAATGATTTGATTACAAAGGCCTCGTGGGCGTTACTTAATTAAGGTGGATGTGTTATTGGGCCCTCCAGTTTCTGATTTCGATTAAATTACTGGCATAATCTTGGCAGACGACGTCTACAATCTATTTGTCACCAACTTCTTGATTTTGTGGATGGAAAGGCGACAAGTACTAGTTCATATGGAAATACCCTACAGGATAAAGTAAAACTAGTGGTTGATATAACATAAAATCACTACGTATCCAGAGAGTGCATGAGCAAAATTTTGTGACTAAGGAATCAACACCCAAAACCTATTCGTACAAAATAACAATTTCTACTTTTTCACTTTCCAAAACCGTACTCTTATGAAGGCCATGATGTGGGGTTCTTGAAAACAAGATTAAAATTTACTAATATAAAATACTCCACTTAATTACTATCTAAAAGGTCTAGTTATGTTAATTTGTAAGTACAAATTTATTTATTTCACTTGAAATACTTGTCAAATAAAATTTATATTTCAAATGTTGAGTTTATCAGTATTTCTGATGGCGAGCCAAAAGATGATAAATTCATCTCAACTTGTTGGCTGAGAAACTTAGACCGCAGAATGTCCTCAAACTTCAGCAAGTACTAACTACCGTGCTTTTCCAACTTCCCATAAGACTTGGTAGCAACCTGCAACAGATTTTAGATACTGTAAATAAATCTAATTAAGGTACTGCTAATTAAATCTTCTAAATGATCATGGGAAATAGCATTCACAGTTCAGCAGTTTGTTCTGAATGCTTCATAATAGTTGAAGGAATTAAACGTTCTTGTTTCTGTACCCCGTACGTAGCTATATATAAGAAAAAAAAAAAGACCGACCAAAATATAGAAATTATTCATTCTTTTAAAGTCAACACCAGCATTTTGATCAACAACAACAACGACAAACCCATTATGATTTCAACATGTGGAGTCTGGAGAGGGTATAGTTTGTAAGCAGACCTTACCCCTACCTAAAGCAGGTAGAGAGGTTGTTTCCAATAGACCATAGGAAGAGCAAGAAGAAGAGGAGGAAAGCAAGGAAGGAAGAAAGAAGGGAGAGATAAAGGATAAGTAGTATCAAATAATAGCAACATGGAATACAATACCCGAGGCGAACAAAAACACATAACGTAATAAAAATCTAAGAATATGAAGGGATATGCATGCTACTAAGACTATAGGTGAACAACTAAAAACTACCCACTAACCTTCTACCTTAATCCTCGACCTCCACACCCTCCTATCAAGAGTCATGTACTCAGTGAGCTGAACAGCATCATGTCTTGTCTAATTACCTCTCCCCGGTAAACACCAGCATTTTGATCAATTTTATATATTGCAGATTTTGGTTCATTACCTTATTAGATGATGGAGAGGTGCGCGCAAATCTGCTTGGAGAATTCGTGTTTATTAAATGCCCAGGGGAAACAGATACTACAGTTGGTGACTGCATATATGGGGAAACTGGTGACCGCAACATCAGACTTTGATGAGTAGTCTGATGAATACTCGAAACTGGAGATGCTATTGGACTTTGCCACTTCAGTTCCATTGCTCCTGGAGATCTTCTAGGTGAAAATATCATTGAGGGAGGAATATTGATTCTAATTCTGGACACAAGAAAAGCAGTGTCTCATCAGGTTCTCAGCTATATAGTCAATGCGTAATCATGGCATTAACATATTGTAAAATGATCAAATTTGTAGAGTTCCTAATTTACATACTTGTTATGAACATCAACATAATCATCAGTCTCATCATATATAGGTTCCTACGATGAAAAAGTGAAAGAGTTAAAGCAGACTAATTAGCTAGGAATCTATCAGTTTTGGAAAACAAACAGAAAACATAACCAACATGACTATTATTTTTACCTGCAGAAGTTGTTCAAGAACATCTTCCATTGTAATGATACCAATTGCTTCTTCTCCTATAATCGAAGATCATTCCAATTTATGAAAGATATACAATTCTCTGATTTTCCAAAAATTTTATATTGTACTGACTATTCTTACCTTTTTCAACTGCAGGATCTTGAATAATTGGACCCGAAAGGATGTTTATCTTGATTATATCGTGTTTAGCAGTGGCATTTTCTGCAGCTTCCTTAGTATTCCTACTGCTCTTTACCACTACAGCCATATGGCTGTTCCCTTTCTGGAACTGGTTAAGAAGATCATATAATGGTAAAGAATCTGGGACCCTGAGGGAAATTACAGTTTTAGTTATTTGAGTCCAAAATTTATTAAAAAAATAGTAATTGTTTAAAATTTTCATAGAGATTAAGTCAACTTTCCCTTTCACTGATCTCGATTTAAAGGGCAGCCCGGTGCACTAAGCTTCAACTATGCGCGGGGTCGGAGGAGTGGCCGGACCACAAGGGTCTATTGTGTACAGCCTTACCTTGCATTTCTGCGAGAGGTGTTTTCCCGGCTCGAACCCGTGTCCTTCGGCTCAGCAACTAATTTGGATTTACTTTTATATAAATATCACAGCATTTTCAACTAGTATTTTCTTAATATGTCCAAGCGAAATCAACAGCTAAAATTGGAACACAAGGAGACGGGAGTATTACTTTCTAGAAAAGAATGCATCATATTATATGTAAGAAGTTACAGTATCGTACTCCGGCATACTCCTTATACTGAGATCTTTGATTGGCACCTCATCTTCAGGATGATATTTTATCAAATTCTTCACCTAGAGAAGGTATGAAGGGTAAAAATATTGAAGAAAAATTAATTGTGCCATACAAAAGAATAGCAAAAATGTTGCAGAATGATATTAGTATATTTGTTTAATATTATCCCTGAAATATTAGTAAAGTTTCTGAAAAGACTTACCAAGATTAGGCCAACAATGTTTGTTGGACTGCCAGAGTATACAGGTACGCGACTGTGGCCTTTACTTATAATCAGATTCATCATCTCACTGGGAATATAATCATCAAAATTTGGGTTACTCTTAACAAGGAGTGCACATTGTTTGAAGGAGAAATTTGACAGAGACTTGGTAGCATACTCGGTAAGTTTAGAATGAAGATCAAGAGAAAATACTCTGGACATGGGGGTCATTGCATCTTTCACCATTTTCTGAGCTAGGTCCAATGCTCCAGCAATTATGGTAGTTTCGTCGTGGCTCAACTCTCCGCCTTTCCCTGCCTATCATCACCGGAGGCAAATTCAGGATCTAAAGTTCAAAAGTTATAATATGTATCTTTTTTTTGTTGTTCCATATGTTTACATAATTCGGCTGAATCAAGCAAAGATAAGGTACAAAGGACTAACCTCATTACCATGCATATTTACTAAAGTTTTCAGCTCAGCACGGCGTAGAAGTGCTGAGTGTCCTTTACCCAGGAGTTGATCCAACAACTGATGAGACCAAGTGAGCAGAAATAGTTAATTAGTTGACTAAAACTATGCCCTTTAATTACATCACTAATTTTATACATTAATCTGGGATTAGAGCTTCATTTCTCTAGGATTATATAATAAAGAAGATAAGACTCTACCTTACTGATGGGGTAAGATAAAGGGAAGACAATTATGACAAGCAAACGAACTAAAGGTGACAATCTTGCACCAATGCTCAGTCCATAGCGAGAACAGACTGCCTGAGGAATAATCTGTGGCAGGGAGAAAATTGAAATTGAATATTAAGTCCATTTAAAGAAATAAACTCTCATCTCTGTCCTAAGTAGTAAAAATGAACTCTTGAAAAAACGACCTCTCCAAAGGCTAGTATGAGGGTGACCGATATCAGTATAGCACCCCATGCAGGTAGTAGAGCATCTAGAAATATTGGAAGAGCCTGCAGTTTGATGAAAACATTAAGCATATATCAGTTCCAACAATGGCACTAAATGAAGGACAATAGACAATATCACTAGAAACCAGTGACGGATCCACAATTTAAACGCCGTGAGTTCTAAGGCGAAAAAGCTTGTTCCGAGACGTTATTTTACATATATATATATATATATATACACACACTGGTTTTCTTACACATATATAAGGACCAAACCTAAAACACTAGATTTCGCTAAGTCCATGAACCTATTCTTGGATTCGCGACTGGTAAAAACATACCTCCATGGCCATGGCGTTACATATTAGAAGGGTACAAAGGAGCAAGTGCTGATTCTTTACAATGGGCAGAATTTTCTCTGTGATCAGTTAGAAATAGAACAATAAGTACTCGTGTGACAAAAGAATATTAAATCCAAACAGGGAATAATTAATTACCTGCGTTTTTGCGATCATTTGGCTGACCAGCCTTAATGAGGACCTCAAGATCCATAAGGCTAAGGGACATGAGTCCCAGTGTTAGACCAGACATAAGTCCAGCAAAACACACAAGTGACACACTGATTACTAAATATACCCAAAACATAGTTTCACAGCATGGCACATCATTTGCAGCCATTTTGTGTTTATTAATTTGACGATTTTTCTGATACTACTTAAAGTTAAAAACACAGAACGTAACGCACAAAAGACTGGAATTTGGAACAGAACTACTGGAACTTATTTAAGGACGGAGAGGAAGCAGGTGGAAATTGCAATCTGTGGATAAGTGAATTTTTTTTATAAAAAGAATGTTGAGATGGATTAATCCACATATATATATACTAGTGCATTTTTAAAATCTAGCTGTCTGAGACACTAATGATTATTTAATGATTTAATCCATTCATTAATTAAACAAATTTGGTTAAATAACCCCAATTAAAATTTGTGGTCGAGAATAAGCAAAGATTTCTTAATGATTGTCTGCCCGCTTTCTTATGCATCATTGATTAATAAGTTGCTCAAAACTTGATTAACATTTTCTTTTATTAAAAAAAAAAAAAAATTACCATAATAGAGAACTCGCGATAACATAACATAAGTTATCGACCTGGGGACACATCGAATCAGTGAAGTTCCTAGTGCATTGTGACGTGGAAGACACTTCAAAATTTACTATATGTAGTAATAACCTTTCTCAACCACGAAACGCTATACATATTGCTATATATATAGAGAGAGAGTTAAAAATTTGATTGGGAAAGTAGGAAAGGGAGAAGAGAAAAACGGAAATAGACAAAAGATGAAGAAGAAGAAGGCTCAAGGCGGGATACGATCATTGTCTCAAAAGAATAATTGTATGCCTATGTCGGGTTAGCTAAAATATAAAACAAAAAGTGTGATCAAGTTAAATGACATAATTTTCTAGGTACGCCCTACACGTCTTTCTCATCCATTCATTATTCATTTCTTTTATTTTCCATACTATCTCTTGTATCGTGGTAATTGCATATGTGAGGGTTGAGTAGAAATGGACAATAATGTGAGATCATCAGCCCATAAATGCTCTCCGAAATAACAATATAAGCTAATAATGAACTAAAAAAATCATTTAAAATGCATATATGTGCAATGGAGCAGTTGACAAATCAACAAATAACTTGCAACGATATATCGTATTGCTGATGCAAATATGTCGTTAGATTAAAGGCATACTGTGAATCAGTCGTAAGTTATCGTAACAGGCATCGTCTCCTCTTGTCTCGTGTAGCAATGTTTAATTACGCGAAAATAGCAGTCTCGCCACATACTTGCTTGATAATTAGTATCTACTTAGATAGATAATTAATTGGATTCAGTAGTCTGTAAAATACATTTTGAAAGAGGATTTAATTAATTAATCAATCTGCACCCTAGATAGCACGTGAAAAATTACTTAATTTGACTTGGCACAAAGTTAAAGAAGTGATGGGTTAGTATTCTGTTGTGATGATCTAACAAACTTTTATGTAAAGAACCAGATAAAGGATCTGATGCGTAACCAGCACAATCAGTCAGCATGAACTCAAGAAATCTGGGCAGTGTACATCTGAACTTACAGGGAACATATTACGGACCTGATCCCTTAACATTCTCACTGACGGAAGTACATGTCAACTCTACAGCTGGAAAGCTGTGACAGAAAAGTGACTGCATGCAAATGTACACGCTACAGTGCAGTAACAGTGCAACAGTCACTTCCCATTGGTTGAAGATTGTACCAATAAAGCATGGGCATCCTTCTTGGGATGTCCTAGGGATATAATATCTTGTTGGAAGACAAACAAGATATTCACTTGAGCATTTAGTAACATTCTTCATAGCATTGAAGATCTGCTCTAGCATTGAAGGCTTAAGTGTGTCAAGAACAAGAAGACAAACTCCACTAAAACGGACAAGTTTCACTACGTGTTCTTAGATGTCCCTTAGTTGAGTTGTAATCTTGTATTTTGGTTTCTATTGTATCCTATCTTGCTTTCTTAGAAGCTTTGTATTAGGTATCCTAAAATCATAAACCATCAGTGTTTGTGTTGTGACTAGTATAATCATACGTTAAAGTCTTTGTCACTAGTGAGTAACAAAGTGGCTTGTAATAAGTGTATTACAAGTTAGTAGTTCAAAGTCTTTGTAAAAGAGTCATTACAAAGTGGCTTGTAATAGTTGAGATTACAAGTTAGTGAAGTTGAAATCCTACCAGTGTAGGTCACGGTTTTGTCTCCTTAAGTTGGGATTTTTCCACGTAAAAATCTTGTGCCTCTTTTACCTACTGTCTCTATCGATAACTCGAGGGAACTGATAAAGGACCAGGTCTCTTTACAGTTTTTGGAGCCCTAGAAACTATCAAATGGTATCAGAGCCGGTTCTTTCTAAAAGGTTAACACCTAGAAAGGATCTGTAATTGCTGCTCCACCAAACTTTGAAGAAGGACAGTCAACATATCGACCTCCTAGATTCAATGGTCAATATTACGGGTGGTGGAAAACTCGTATGCACGACTTTATAATGGCTGAAGATTCCGAACTATGGGATGTCATTTGTGACGGTCCACACGTCCCTATGAAGAAGGTTGGAGTAGATGGGCCATTGGTGCCTAAAACAAGGAAAGAATACAGTGAAGTTGATAGGAAGGCTATTGAGAAGAACTTCTGTACCAAGAAAATCTTGGTATGCGGTATATGACCTGATGAGTACAATAGAATCTCAGCCTACCAATCAACAAAGGAGATATGGGAGGCTTTACAAACTGCTCATGAAGGAACAAATCAGGTCAAGCAGTCCAAGATTGACATGCTTACAACTGAGTACGAGCTATTCCGAATGAAGGATGATGAGTCTATACAAGACATGCTAGATTCACATCCATCATAAATGAGCTTCACTCTCTAGGTGAGATAATTCTCAGAAACAAGCTGGTTCGGAAGATTCCGAGTGTCTTACCTGGTTCTTGGGAAAGCAAAGTGAATATTATTACTGAAGAAAAAGACTTACAAACTCTATTAATGGATGAGTTGGTTGGGAATCTAAAGACATATGAGTTGAAGAAGAAAAAAGTCAGTGAGAGAAGAGAACTGAAAAGGGAAAAGGACTTGGTTCTAAAATGTGAAGAAAATGACTCAAGTGAAGAAGATGGTGGCATGGCTTATCTTACTAAGAGATTTTAAAAGATGGTTAGAAGGAATGGGGGTATACCAAGAAGAGGTAGTTCAAGCAAATCAAGGAACTATGATCTCTGTCACAAGTGTGAAAAACCTGTACACTTCATCAAAGACTGTCCACTGTTGAAGCAGGAGCCCTACAAGCACAACACTGACAAAATAGCCAAGAGGAACCATGTTCCCGACAAACGATTCAGCCGGAAGAGTGCTGCTGATAATGTTGTGAAGTAAGCTCTTGCTGCCTGGGGAGATTCCTCTAGTGAATCAGAAGAGGAACCAGAAGCAGGCAACAGTTCCATGATGGCAGTAGAGAACAAGGCGAAGGAGTATGATTCACTGTTCGCCCTAATGGCACAGTCTGATGATGATGAAGAAGGTGAAAATGATGAGGTAAATTTCAGGGATATTCAGAGAAATCTGAAATCCTACTCCTCAAAAAAGTTAATGGCATTAGCAAATATTCTTATTGATGCTTACTACAACCTAGTTGATGATAAAGATTCACTAACCATAGAGCTAGGAGAAACTGAACAGACTAGAGATGATCTAGTTGTTTGTGTGGTAGATTTAAAAGAAACCATAAGTGAGCTTGAAATAGAAAAAGAAAAAGAATCTCTAACTTGTAGACTAAACAATGTAAAAAATGAGAGAGATGACTTGATGGTGGTTGTTGTGGACCTAAAAGATACCATAAGCAATTTTGTGAAAGAGAAGGAAGCACTAGGTGAAAAAACAAACAGTGCAGAAGATGAGAGAGATGATCTAGCTGTAGTGGTAGTAGACCTGAAGGAAATAGTGGAGAACCTGAACACTGAGAAAAATACTTTAGCTGAGAAAATAAGTGTTGTTGAACAAGAAAGAGATGATCTTATGGTAGTGATCACTGACCTAGAATAATAAATTAAGGAACTCAAACTAGAACATAGGAAAGTGAGCGTAGAAAAAGGAAATGAGGTAGCCAGTGAGAAGTATATTAAGCTTGAAAAGGAAATAACTTATGTCAAAACAAGCCTGTGTTGTGAACTTGAGAAAAACAGGCAACTTCAAGCTGAAATGATTAAACTAAAAATGGATCTTGATAAATCACTAAAATGGACCTAGTCCACAGATGATGTAACTGCCATGTACTTGAACAACAGTGGAAACAGGCAAGGGGTCGGGTTCCAAAAGGAGAAAATTCCTTACAACCCTCACAGCAGGTATGCCACTGTCCCAGACAACTGGCTATGTACCCACTGTGGGAACAATGGGCACTTTAAAGAAAGTTTCCCAGTCAGAGCTCAATCTTTTCAGAATAACAAAGTGTTTGCTGACAGAGTGACTCAACCATGGGGACCAGGTCCCTCGAAGAAAAATAGATTCTTGCCTGCTTGGACTAGGAGAGCTCTTATTCATCCTTTTCCTAACTACAAGGGACCCAAACTTGTTTGGGTTCCTAAGTTTAACTCTTAATTTTTATGTGCAAGGACCGGTGAGAGAAACAGGGCTGCAATGGATTATGGACTGTGGATGCTCAAAGCACATGACTGGAAACACCACGGATTTTCTCTCACTGAAAGCCCTGCAATGAGGAGATGTATCCTTTGGCAATGGCAAAAGGGGGTACATTCTCGGTGTTGGAAGGGTTGGAAGATCTCTTGAGCACTCAATTGAAAATGTGTACTATGTGGGCGGTTTGAAGTATAGTCTCTTGAGTGTCTCACAAATCTGCGATAAAGGAAACAAAGTTGAATTCTCATCCAAAGTATGTACAGTTACTAGCCTAAGAACTGGTGAAGTAGTGTTGATTGCCAAACGGCACAAGAACATCTATGTTGCTGAACTTGAATCGTTGGAAGCTGGTGAAGTAAACTGCTTAAAGGCAGTTGATGATGATGCAGAACTATGGCATAAAAGACTGGGTCATGCAAGCTTCTCTTTGTTGAATAAACTCATACAGAAGGACCTGGTTCGTGGTCTGCCTAACTCAAAGTTCAAGGAACAGAGAGTGCGTGATGCATGTGCCAGAGGAAAACATGTGAAATCATCTTTCAAGACAAAGAAGGATGTTAGCACATCAAAACCTCTGGAACTGCTTCACATGGATCTGTGTGGTCCAATGAGGATTCCAAGCAGGGGTGGAAAGAAGTATATTTTTGTGATTGTGGATTACTACTCAAGATTAACTTGGACATTGCTTCTTAGAGCAAAAGATGAAACCATCGAAGTATTTATCGCATTTGTCAAGAAAATCCAAGTGAAGATGGAGTTGAAAGTAGCCTGCATCAGATCCGACAATGAGACAGAATTTGATAATGCAAAATTTGATGATCTTTGCAATGAGAATGGAATCACTCACAATTTCTCAGCTCCAAGGACTCCTCAGCAAAATGGTGTGGTCGAAAGGAAAAATAGAACTCTGGAAGAAATGGCACGAACAATGCCTATTGACAGTGCTATTTGGTGAACAGGTGCATGATCAGGTCCCCCCTAAACAAAACCCCCTATGAGCTGCTCAATGGAAGAAAGCCGAAGATAACTCATCTGAGAGCTTTTGGATGCAAATGTTATGTCCTGAACAATGGGAAGGATCAACTTGGAAAGTTTGATGCAAAAAGTGATGAATGAATCTTCTTGGGATACTCCTCTCAAAGCAAAGCCTACAAAGTGTATAACAAGAGAAAATGTTTAGAAGAGAGCGTTCACGTGTTATTCAATGAGACACCTTCCCAAAACAAGGATAGAAATATTGATGATCAAGACAACGAACCACTTTTGGTTCCTGAAGAAATATCGGATGTCTCAAATGGGAAAGCTGATATGATGAGCCAGATGAGGGAAATAAGTGAAGTCAGTGCAACCACTTCCTCAAATACACATGAGGAACCTGGTACCTCAATTACCACTACTGAAGCTGAAGAAAGAGTTGGAGATGTCGTGCAAGGTACTCCACAGGTTGTAGAACAAGGAATGCAGGGAAATCCCTCTGATGTACCAAGTTCCTCCACTAACCAAATCCAAGTTACGAATTGGAAACACAAAAGCTCTCATCCCCTTGATAACATAATTACTCCCCTTGATTCAGGAGTTCAAACTAGATCCAAAACCAGAAACTCCCTAGCCTTTTCAGCCTTCCTATCCCAAATAGAACCAAAAAACATCAAGGAGCTCTGAAGGATGCATGCTAGATCGTTGCTATGGAAGAGGAGCTGCACCAGTTTGAGAGAAACAAGGTTTGGCACCTGGTACCTCGACCCTCATAGGAACCAGGTGGGTGTTCAGGAATAAGCTGGATGAAAATGGAAACACCACAAGGAACAAAGCAAGGCTTGTTGTTCAAGGATACAATCAGGAAGAAGGAATTGATTATGATGAGACGTTTTCTCCTGTTGCTCGCATGGAAGCCATCCGGATTCTTATTGCTTTTGTATCTCATATGGAATTCACCCTGTTTCAAATAGATGTGAAGAGTGCCTTTTTGAATGGCTTCCTCAAAGAATAGGTATGTTAAGCAACCTCCAGGATTTGAAAGTCATATACATCCAGAGTATGTGTTCAAATTAGAAAAAGATCTGTATGACCTGAAGCAAGCTCCCAGAGCTTGGTACAAGAGACTATCGAAGTTTCTGATGGACAATGGGTTCACTCGAGGAAAGATTGACAACACACTGTTCCTGAGAACCTGCTCATTGTTCAGGTGTATGTGGATGGCATTATATTTAGGGTTACAATAGACTCACTGTGTAAGGAATTTGCCAAACTCATGAGCAGTGAGTTCGAGATGGGTATGATGGGGGAACTGAACTTCTTTCTGGGTCTTCAAGTAAAGCAGTCCACAAAGGGAACCTGTATTAGTCAGCAAAAATATATCAAGGAGTTGCTGAAAAGGTTTGACATGGAGGAATCAAAAGTGATCGACACCTCCATTGCAGTTGCAACCAAGCTTAACATGGATGACTCTGGATCTCCTGTAAACCAAACAATGTACATGGGAATCATTGTCTCTCTACTCTACCTCACTGCACGCAGGACAAATATCGTGTTTAGTGTGGGGCTATGTGCCAGGTTTCAATCAAATCCTAAAGAGTCATACCTAAAGGCTGCCAAAAGAATCCTACGCTATCTCAAAGGCACACAGGACCTGGTTCTGTACTATCCCTCAGGTGACAATTTCAATCTTGTTGGTTATGTTGACACTGATTGTGCAGGTTATCTGGTGGACAGGAAAAGCACCTCAGGAATGGCTCATTTCCTTGGGTCTTGCCTAATCTCATGGGGGACAAGAAAGCAAAACTCTGTGGCTCTCTCCACAGGTGAAGCAGAATATGTTGCAGTTGCATCTTGCTGTGCTCAGCTGCTGTGGTTCAAACAAAAATTGGAGGATTTTGGGGTATACATCGATAGTGTGCCACTCCAATGTGATAACACCATCGCCCTCAACATGGCAAAGAACCCGGTTCAACACAAAATAACCAAGCATATTGATTTGAGACATCATTTCCTCCGAGACAATGTTGAAAAAGGGCACATTTGCATAAAGTTCTGCTGCACTGAAGATCAGATTGCCGACATCTTTACCAAAGTACTGAGCAGGGAACACTTTGAGAAAAATAGAACGACACTGGGATTGCTTAGACCTAACTGAGGACCTCGTTCCTTAGCATTGGCTATGAGAGTCACTCTCAAGTACAATAAGCTAAAGTATTTTCTGACTAAGCCTAACTCAAATAAATACCTTTGAAGGTAGACACGTATGGTGATTACAGAAATTAAAGGTACGACTCTGTGGAACAAAAGGAAGCTGCAAAAAAGTTTACAAAAAAAACAGAAAAATAAAAAGGTACAGGACCTGGTTCCTGTACCACAGGTCAGTAGTTATGTGTTTTCTATGCCTCTCTTAAAAAGTAAAACTTAATTACTGCTGCCACATCATCCGACTTTTCAGTGTCTATGTCCATCACGTCCATCTCTCAAATCCTTTAACTCCTTCTGCAAGTTTTCTATTCCCAAAAAACACCTACCGTCATTTTTTTGAACCCGTTCCTCTTTCCCCTCATCATTAAACCTTCCTTTTATCAAGCCTCTTCTTCTCTAGTCTCTGCAAATCACACTCCTCTCTACACTGTAAATCTCTCCATATCCACAAAAATGGCGAATGAGAACTCACCCTCTCTATCTTCTGCCATTGACTCCAACCCTGTTCCGACGGAGGTTTCGTCCTCCTCTCTCCCAGAAGTCATCATCCCTGCACCTGCTTCCTCCCCCCTACCTACTGATGCTTCTCCTTCTCTAAAACCTACTGATTCTCCCCCGTCTGACATACCAAAAGAAGCCCCAACACATGACCTTCCTCAAACCTCTGAAGCTTCTGAGGATGAATCTTACCAGTATCTCAATTCCTCTCTCCTTGACTCCACGGCTCCCCTGGAGTCACCTGAAAAAGAAGCGGCTGATAACATTATGTCTATTGCTTCTGAGAGTCTTCCCTCTGATGGAGCTTCTTCCCTTCCTGAACCTCAGGGGGAAGAACCTCCATTCCTAGGAGATGAAGGGACCCTAGTCTTGTTTGAATCCCCGGTTCATGATTCTGTCAAAGAGAAGTGATGTGAGGAACCTGGCTCTCCGCTCCCTGAAACCAACCAAGAACCTATATCCCATACTCCTCCTCTAGAGTCAGTTCCTCCTCTTCCCCAGCCTACTAATGAGGATGATGAGGACGAGATGGTCCTGAGTGCTTGCTTTAAACTTCACTAGAAAGTGCCCACTCCTGAATCATCTTCCAAGAGACCATATACACGGTTGCAAAAGAAGGAGGCACTTGACTCTGCTCTGGAAAAAAGCAAGAAAAGCAATAAAAAGAAGAGGAAAAGACTGCTGAAGGAGGGGAAGAAGGTGGTGGTGGATGACAACATTCCTGTGGTTGAGGTGGAAGAGGATGCAGAAGAGGAACCAAGTTCCTTGGTAACAAGAAAATCTCCCTCTAAAAGGTCTGTGGATGGAGTTGTGGATAAAGGGTAAAGAAAACTTCGTGTGACGCCTGTGAAAAGCAGTGAAAAGCTCAAGCGAGCTGAAGTTGGTGAAGCTAGTGTTAAAGGGTCCATGGTTGTAGAATGTTCTACGGGAAAGTCAGTGCAAAGGTCAGGAAAACGAAAAAGAGAAATGAAAACTGTTGAGGAACTAGGTTCAGTGCAAACAATACCAAGTGACAGTGGAAAGTGGCAAGTGTCAAGAGAATGTGAGGAGTCAGAGGGTGCTATGGGGTCAGATGTTTGACCCAGAGATTTGCGAGATGGATGGAATGCGCCAAATTGTGGCCATGGTTGAGTTTCAGAAGTGGGACCATCTCTTCAATGTGAGTGTGCCCAAAGTCTATGAGGATACATGGAAAGACTTTTATGCATCTCTATTTACAACTGCTGGGAATCATATTTGTGTTCTAGTGGAAGGAGTCGACATTGTTTTTGACGACGCTGCTCTGGGAACAGTTCTTCAAGTTCCATCTAGGGGACTGTCTTCTGTGAAAACTGATGCTACTGCTTGTGAGGGAAACTTTCGGTGAGCCATTGTTAAGGCAGGCAAAATTCAACAAGGGGAACGGGTCCACAAGAAAGTTATGCTCCCTGTTTACCAGCTCTTATTTGAACTGGTAAATAAAGTACTTCTCCACCGTGCTGAAAGGCGATTGCCTCCAAGGCTGATTTGACATTGATGGAGGCTCTTGATTCCTTCACCCCTATCAACTTGCCTGCTCTCGTGATTGAACATATGAACAAAGTGGTGAATGTCAAGGATGGTAATTATGGTCTCCTGTATGGTTTCCGGCTTACTCGGGTATTTGAGTTCTACAAAGTGCATGTTGAAAAACCTCGAGTAGGGACCCGCAAGCAGACCTTCTCCAAGACGACCTTAAAGGAATGTGAATATTTTCAGAAACCTGGGGGTAGCACTTTTACAATATCCCAATTGATCAATGCACTGAATGATGCCAATGAGGTGATCCGGGAGTTGAAGGCTTAGATTTCTATTTTGGAGACTCAGTTGAGTCAAGCCTCTGGGGGACCTGGTGCTGCTCATTCTTCAACTGTGGAGGTTACCCGCTTGACCAAAGAGAACACTGAGTTTAGGCAACAAGTAGAGAACCTGCGGGCAAAACTTATGGAGGAACAATTGTCTGCAAATGGCCGTATGGATTTGGTTCTCAAGACTCTTGTTGCCTCCTCCTCCAAGCCTTCCTGTTCTAGTGCCCCCTAGGATTCTGTCTTTGTCCAGTCTTTTTATGTTTTTGATGATGTTTGTGGTTGGTAGTACTTCTTTTGCTCTTTTTGTGTTTGGTAATTGGATCCCACCTAGATACTCCCATTTTCAAAAGTCCAAATTAAGTCTTTGTTATCCCAAGCAAAGACTTCTCTGTATTTAACAACTCTTTTGGTATGAATGAATCAACTTCTTAATGTTCTGCTATTGCATGCTTGCCTCTTCCTTCTGTTTTCTATCATGTTGTGTGCACACATGGGGCATGAGTTAGCTTTGTTAGACTTCTTTATGCTTTCTGTCTGATTATTCCTTTTTATGATACCAAAAGGGGGAAGATATCATTGAGAAATAAGAAGGGGAACAAGAAGGGTTTAAGGGGGAAGCACACAGACAAGGGGGACAATATGGGGTCCTGGTCTTGTATCTGGTTAAGTTAGATTATATAACACTATATAACTGTTCATCAATTATAAAAGTTTGTCATCATCAAAAAGGGGGAAATTGATGGTTAGTATTCTGTTTTGATGATCTAACAAACTTTTATGTAAAGAACCAGATAAAGGACCTGATGCGTAACCAACACAATCAGTCAGCATGAACTCAAGAAATCTGGGCAGTGTACATATGAACTCACAGGGAACAGATTAGGGACCTGATCCCTTAACATTCTCACTTACGGAAGTACATGTCAACTCTACAGCTGGAAAGTTATGACAGAAAAGTGACTGCCTGCAACTGTACACGCTACAGTGCAGTAACAGTGCAGTAGTCACTTTCCATTGGTTGAAGATTGTACCAACTAAGCATGGGCATCCTTCTTGGGATGTCCTAGGGATATAATATCTTGTTGGAAGACAAACAAGATATTCACTTGAGCATTTAGTAACATTCTTCATAGCATTGAAGATCTGCTCCAGCATTGAAGGCTTAAGTGTGTCAAGAACAAGAAGACAATTGCACTAAAACGGACCAGTTTCACTACGTGTTCTTAGGTGTCCCTTAGTTGAGTTGAAATCTTGTATTTTGGTTTCTATTGTATCCTATCTTGCTTTCTTAGAAGCTTTGTATTAGGTATCCTAAAATCATAAACCATCAGTGTTTGTGTTGTGACTAGTGTAGTCATAAGTTAAAGTCTTTGTTACTAGTGAGTAACAAAGTGGCTTGTAATAAGTGTATTACAAGTTAGTGGTTCAAAGTCTTTGTAAGAGAGTCATTACAAAGTGGCTTGTAATAGTTGAGATTACAAGTTAGTGAAGTTGAAATCCTACCAGTGTAGGTCATGGTTTTTGTCCCCTTAAGTTGGGATTTTTCCACGTAAAAATCCTGTGCCTCTTTTACCTACTGTCTCTATCGATAACTCTGAGGGAACTGATAAAGGACCAGGTCTCTTTACAGTTTGTGGAGCCCTAGAAACTATCAAGAAGGAAATAAAGACATTAGAAACTTTTGATCTTAATCATGTCATAAATTTGTGTTTTTAAATATGACATCGCATTTGTGTTATATATTTCATTAATGATAAAATAAAAAAGCATACTTACGTTAAATGTTTCCACATATATAAATATATCAGTCTTTTTTAATGAGTCTTTTCAAATAGCAAAAATCTTCATTTGTTTTTTAGGTAATTAAAGGCGAGTTTATTAAAAAATGTGGTTCTCCCTCCTATTTACTTTCTTCTTGGAGAATTTCTTGAGGATGAGTGACGATAATTCAAGCTTGAATTGCCTACTCATATATTTGTTGGTCCATTTTCGTTTATTTCGTAATGGATTCAACCATTCAGGTTAGGAATAAGTAGTAAACTAAACGACGAACGAATAATAATGAAGAAAGTATATAAGAATTCAGGCAGTATATTGTTTTGGAATTTAGCTCAAAATAATATATTCGTTATACATTTTTAAATGAGGCGAGTATGTAGTCTCAAGAACAATTAATTTGGAGTTTACGAACATGCATGCTAGTATTCTTGGAAAATATTCCTAATCGCTTAGATCATATAAATAGTCTCAAGTACCGAAAGCCAGTGAAGAAATTTTGTGGAAGTTCACTTTAATATAGTATACGTGTTAATTGTTGCATAGTTAAACAAAAACACTCAGTTAATTAGCTTAGCATGAAATCATATCTTGATGTCATGTCGATCGAGATGGACATTATCAACTAATTTTAAATAAAAAAGGAAAAAAATTAAAGAGATATAATATGTCAAGAGTTGGAAAAAAATTGAAATATTCAATAATATCAGTTTCCGATTTTTCATATCACGTTTTTCAGGTCCAAATGCCCATTAATCATCTGGTTTGGTTGGCAATAGATAGAAAGGGTGATGCAGAAAAAAAAGTAAAAGGTTTATTGGAGTTAAATAAAGTCGAACTAATTTTTCTATTTCCTTGCATTTTCTCAATCACGTAACTCTTTTGCTTTCTCCTTTTCTATAAAAGCTTTATTGGGGTTAAATCAGACGATAAGAAAATAAGATTTTAATAATCACGTACCTTCTTTTTCTCTCACATAAACTCATTTATGAAGTAAAATTTTTAAATTTTTCCTACGTGTTATTTAATTAATGAGCAAATCTCACCCATCCGATCAGTTGCTTAATGGACAAATCAGATTGAGTGAGAAACTTTATAAATTGGTCCCCCCTACTGTTGATATCCAATTTTGTCCTCATATTTTCCAAATACATATATACTTTCAAAATAGCATATTTTCATCATTATTTAGTTACAAATATATACAAGCATTTTCTATAGTTTTTCATAATTTTTACAGCTTTAAATTAATTTTCTTATATTTAAATTATATATAAATATCTAGTAACTATCCTTTAAATTATTTTTGTGATGACTTAGTTACCTAAAATAATTATTTTGCATATATAATATATGTTTCAAACATTTTATTTCATTCCATACAGTTACATTGGTATTTTTCAAGATATTTATTTAATTTTATAATAATGGCCTATATTCGTACATAAAGGCTATTTATTCTATATTATTAGTAAATTTATATTTTTATAATACAAAGTTATTACTTTAAGCATTTCAGTGCATAAATAATATTTTCATTCATTTATTAAGCATTTTTTATTAATTATTCTGATAAATTTTGGGGTATTTAAACCGTAGCCCAATTTATTACCTATTTTTCGGACCCAGTACTACCCAAACCTTGGCCCAATTACCCCAAACCTTAGCCCAACTACCCCAAGCCCAACACCAGCAACCCACTACCCATACCCATTTAATCAACCCGCCCCAGTTCTTTTAAAATCCTGGCTGTTGATCTCTAAGATCAACGGCCCACAATCAACCTACCCCTTTTAATTACTTAAACCCTAACCCTAATCCCCATTCCCCCTTTGCCCGCCGCCTCAAGAACCTCTCACCTCTCTTCTTCTCTGCTAAACCCTAGTCGTCGTAACCCCTAATCCTCTCTGATTCTAACTCAAATATGGAATCAATTCATGATCTACTTACCTATTTTGTGATACTCTATCATTTCATGCATGTTTATGGTATTACTTAATTCTTGCCCTATTTTTGGCAAGAACTACTTCTCAAGAACGGGCCAATTTACTTCGATTCCGTGAAGATCTGGACGATCTTTCGTCTCTATACATGTTATATTGAACGAATCTTGCATTTTTGGTTCGATTCAAGTCGGCAGTACCAACTAGGGTTTGAGATTTTCCCTTATTCTATACTGATTTTTGATTGATACTCTTCCCTTTCTTGTGTTTGACTGATATTTTCTTTATTTTTGTTTAACCCACTGTATTTCCCTATTTTCTATTTTTATTTGCCTTAAAACTGGCTCTAATTGATTTTCGTATGCTATATTTTCCTTATTCTCCGTTCAACCTACTTTATTCCCTTATTTTAAGTGTTATTTGATTCTCGCATGTTATTTTTCCTTATTCTCTGTTTAATTTACTGAACCTCCTATTCTATGTGTTATTTATCCTAAAATTGATTCTAATTGATTTTGGCATGTCATATTTTCCTTATTCTGTGTTTAATTTTACCGTGTTTTTCTATTTTATGTGAAAACTATGTTACTATATAAACCCCTCCCTAAAACCCCTTAGACAGACTTTGAATCCCCTAATCCCTGCTATTGTTTTTACTACTCTCCTCTCTCACTCACTCACTCACCCGCTGTTACACTCAAACACTCTCTAAAATTATTGAATTCGGGGTCGGCTGAAAGCCAAGGTCATTAAACAACCTCCTCCAGTGCAAGCACTGCTTGGAGCCCATTCTCGAGGCTCTTGTGAACTCTAAAGCATCGGGGATTTAGGATCTTTGCTATTACACTATTAACTCTTTTGATTCTGCTACTAGTTAGTGTTTAAACCCTTACAATTTTCAATTTCTTTCTTTCTTTTTGCATATGTATTTGAAATTGTATGAGCATGATTCAACTATGATAATGTTCAAGACTTTGATGCCATTCTGTGTTAATTAAACACACGGGGATAGTCTACTGTCGTGTTATGCTAATACTATGATTTGCAATCTGTGATTTCTTGTCTTCTAAAATGGATTCTATACCATTTAGCATCTTAGCATGTTTAGTTTTGAATTTCAATAAAAGTCCATTTTTGACAGGATCCTGACTATTGTGATTGTATGCTGTTAAGTTACAAAATTTCTGCATATTGTGTTTGGATACTACCACAACTCCATGGGAACCCCCCCCCCCCACTTGAATGGACCTTTCAGTGCTAAACCTTGTGTACTTGACTTACCCTTTGTGTATTAGTCCTAACTCTATGGAATGATGCCCTAAAGTCTGCGTTAAACATGTTTCATGCTATCCTGATTTTCTAAAAGACAAGTACTCTATTTTTCTATTAACTGTAACTCTGCTCCTATGTTAATATGTTTTCTCAGTATGCGTTGGTTTATTTCCCACCTTATCCTTTCAGTAATTATTACAATGTGTGTGTCCCTCCATCATGTCTAAGTACTGATTAATATGGCATTAGGTTAGACCTAACTTAATTTAGACCATTAGGTTTCAACTAGTTCAACTTCATGCAACCTATGTATGTCTGCAAACTTGTTTTCTTTTCCTAATTCTTATGTTGGTTGTCTATGTGGTACTTTGCTATGTGAGCCTTGCTGAACCTACTGGTTTGCTTGACCAGTTGTGCTCAATTTAGTGAAATAGGTCACCTCTCCTTACTTGTTACCCCGATATTCTAAGTCGGCTGAAAGCCAAGGCTATCAAGGTTCTATTGTTGGCCTCCTTAGTGTGAGCACTGCTCGGGGTCCAATTGAGGCTCTTGTGAACTCTGACACACTAGGGCTTGGTCCTAGTTATTCCCTCAACCTTCAAGACTATCTCTAGTACTCTACTTCCTTGTCAGGAACTGTGTGTCTATATTGGTTGTTCCAAGTGGTGCAACACTTCGTGTTGTGGCTTATTGAATTGGTCTGGACTCCCCTATGGACCTGTGATCGTGTGGTTCTTTGTTGAAGGCCTAAGTATGCTATGTCATAAGTAATGAAGGGCTAGTAAGGCTGGGTATCTAGTTATTTTATTTGGGCCTGCTATAGGCTTGTTCACTGTTATGTAATATTGTTACTTTACTCATTAAATGGGCCTGTAATAATGCCTTTGTATAACCGGTTGGGGTTGTTAGTAAAGGGGTATGGGGTAGATTCTAATATTAATATGTGATGGGTAGATAACATGTCTATAGGATTGAATGATGCACTTGCTTTATGTCATTCATTCACTATGCACACTGTAGAAATCAGGCCATTAGGCAAAGCACATACTTGCACTACTTGTTTATTAGCAAAACATGAGCTCAAAATGCTTCAATATCTTTGTTGCTATATGTCATTAGAAAACATGCCCGTAGGAAATAAGTATCGTTGAACTTTCCTTTAATTTGCACAGCTATAGCATATCCACTAGAGATCATTCCTATAGGACTCTAATCATTTCATTTGTTATTGCATTGCATTGGTCACCTAGAAAACCTGCCTATAAGGTCTAACAATAAAATCAGGTTCCCAAGTGCTAATCATTAGAAATTATGTCTATAGAGTGTCAATGTTCGCCTTAATAACTGTTAATGGCGCCCCCTCTCAACATTAATCATTGCTCACTTAGGCCATTATCAAGAGCATGAGTAATTCTGGGTTTCTCTCGATAGATTTCGATCTCTTTATTACGTAAATCACCTAGGCGCAACGTCTACCAGATTAATAACTGGGAATCTTTCATCTCAATAATCAGTGTGCAACAACCTATACAATCATGTCTATGAATAGCGGCGGTTCCTAAAACTGCATGCATGCCTTGATGTCTATCACATAGAAATCATGTCTATAGGGATTTAAGTTCCTTAATCTTGAACTGCCTAACATGTTTGTTTCGCGTGCATTTGCTTTTTAAGTGTGGAGGCTAACTTGAGCCTTTAATTACCTATATATGAAGTCCAACGTGTTTTGTATGTCGCCTAGTTTTGACATTTTCTGAGCAACCTAAGTAGGGTCTAGAACCACCCAAAATAGAGTTCCAATGCCTCCTGGACCATAGGTACGGGACGGGTAGTGCACGCATAAGGTACGACTTAGAATTGAACTAGTGTGCTTTAGGTAACAACTTAAAGATAGTAATCGGGTAGCAGGAGATGATAGTCTGTGCCCGCTGAATAATATAAGTAACAACCCATCTCGAGGGAGTTACGAAGTATTATTTATATTTCACGGGGTGATCCTTTAGGCTAAAAAACTTAGGACCCCCCCCCCCCC
>ML397782.1:142383-161741 GCA_005239525.1 Nicotiana knightiana | reverse complement strand
CCTCCCCTCCACCTTATTTCCCTTTTTTGTTTTTAAACAAGTGTTTGTACTCATTTGTTCAAAATCTTTTGTAATAAAAAATTTCCAAATTCTTGCCCCTTATATCTTTGTTTATCTGACTAATTCATATAATTTAAGTTCGGTCGGGACCCACAATTATGGACCTCGAAGAGTGTCTAACACCTTCTCTTCGAGGTAATTTCGAGCCCTTACATGATCTTTGGTGATGCAAACCAGTTGAACCTGAGTCACTTGCAAATAGGTGCCGTAACGCACCTTAATAATCGTTAGGTGGCGACTCTCCTCTTTTAAAACCTCCTTAAAAGAGTTGTCACATGTAGAAATCCAATTTCACGAGAAAAAGGGGCGCGATATCATGGCGACTCAACTGGGGATATTTAGGCTCTTACCATATCAAATTTGGCTTGTATGAATTAGTCTTCTTTAATAAACGTGCTTCCTTCTTCTTTTTCTCTTCTACATGAACATCCCTCCCCTATTCTCCCTTTATTTGAATTTGTGGTAATATGCAAATCCCTTCCCTTCTCCACCATTCCTTGCTCAAATTGGCTGTAACATGCGTATACCTTTTCCTAGTCGTACTTACTTGATCTAAGCTTCTTTTTATTGGTTTTAAAATTGCTTCATCATGTCTCTCCCCACCCCTACCCCCTCGCTTACTTTATCATATTCCCATATTACCCGAACTAACTCCTTCTTATTTTTCTTTCTTTCTTTTTACGTCCTTTATGTTTTACCGTAATACTACGTTTATTGCTTTCACATATCTACCATGTAAATACTTGACAATGTGTTATTTATCCTTTCATAAAGCATGATCCACATCATATTCCACTTGTGCCCAATTAATACCATAGCGGCTCTTGATGAGTGTCCGCACTCTTCCTAAATTACGCATTTAATTTGGAAAGGCTTATTTGCGGTAAAACTAGTTGATCAACTGTGCAGTCGACGGTTCTGTGTCTTTCCCTCTCAAGTTGTCCACTTGAGAGTACCAGTCTAGACCTTTCTAGAAACCTCACTTCAATATCAACTGTGCATGCATCATGTCAAACCTAGTATGCGTTAGAACATTGTCCGCGTGATAATCCGCTAAGGCAAGTCTTGTCCAATCTCCGACAGGATTTCCATAATCCCAATGGACACCATCATGTTATGTGCATAATTTGGAGAAAATGTGCCGGTATATTGATCATAATGTGCAAGTAGTCAGATCTGGAGGGGGGAAGGTCTAACTCTATTTGTTTTGCAGAAAATGAGGCACGAAGTCCCTAGGTTCGGCATGGTTCAAAACACCCCGCCTTTTCTGCTTGATTGGTGGAAGAACCTTTCACCTAGTGAAAAAGGACCTCGGAAATTTACCATCTTTATTGGACATCTGGCCAAATAATGCACTGATTGAGGCTGCCACTATGTTTTGGGATGAGAAGAGAGTTGTATTCCGTTTTGGTGACATAGAAATGACTCCTCTTTTAGAGGAAATAGGAGGCTTCGCTGGGTTCTCATAGGATCGTCCTAGTTTATTGGTACCAGAAAATCGCATTCCCCGAGGTTTCCTGAAAATGATGGGTTTTAAGAAGAATGATGAGTTACTCTGTCTGAAGAAATCATACATACCATTTGAGTTCCTTTATGAACTTTATGGGCATACCAAGTCATATCGTCTTCACCATGATGAACTTGCCATTAATTCTTTGGGTTGGACACACCGCCGGGTTTTTGTCTTCATTGTCTGTTTCTTGGGGATGCTGATATTTCCAATGAAGGGGGAGAATATCCACACTCTCCTAGCCATGGTCTCTAGGAATTTAATGGAGGTAATTGAGGGACAAACTTACACCATCATCCCTATGATCTAGGCTAAAATGTATCGGGCTCTAAATCACTGCAAAAATGGTATGGTCACTTCGAGGGTTGTAATCTGTTGCTGCAGGTATGTTTATTAGAACATTTCCAAAGAGGTGAATATCGTCAATAACTTCTGCGACGACCACAGAATGACCAGATAGCTGTGAGACCCCATGTGTTTTTTTCTCTTCTCTTACGTAATATACGTAACGTGGCATGGTTATATTAGGCATATATGATTGGGTATAGCACATTAGGAGAATTATACTAAAAATGTGTGGTAATATCAAGGAACTAAACTAAAGCTTTAGGTCAAAGGAATCCATTAAACAAATGTTCGTGGTTAAAGAAATGGCTAGGGTAGCACCCTGCGCGTTCGGAAGGTTTAAGTTAACTTGCACCTGTGGGATAAGACTAAGAGTGTCTAATATGTTAAGAATAATGTGTTAGGAGGTATTACAATATCACACTGTTCACATGTTAAGTTATGGAGTCAAGCAAGTTGCGAAATAAAGGTTGGCAAAAGTTATCGTAAATTTCTCTAATAAACTTTCTAAACTTTGGGTCAAATGTATCAGATCATTTCTCCCAATATATAAAGAGTTATGGAATCCACAACCTACCGAATCGAAGGTCTACGAGTCGTGTTCGCAACCAAAAGAACTTCACATAAAACCGACATTGGGGTAAATATTTAAGACTGTTTTACCGCAGACTATTCGGACTGAAATCGGGTCGCGAACCAGGTCGGGTCAAACAAGTGGTATAAGTCGGAAAATTCGACTTTTAAGACCCCAAAACATTTAATTTTAGTCCCAAAACAGTGAGCAAGCTGAAGAGAAGGTCCCATGGTGTTCTTGAGTTATTAAGGTGTGTTTTTAACGATTTCTATCGTTAAAGTTTGTCCACGTGCCTAGAAACGTAATCTCTACACTTTGCAATCGTTTCCCCCTTCTATTAGTTGTGTTTGGAGCTATTTTTAGAAGATAGGAATTTGTTGTTCTTGCTGGTTCTTCAGGATTTATACTTGATTTTCCAAGGTAATCATTTTGGGACTCTTTTATGATCGTTTTTACAAAGTTCTACGGACGCTTCGTCAAGTTAGGGTCATATGGCAAATATGCCGATTTAAACTCAATCATGAACTGTTTATAGGTGCGTATAAGCTGCATAAATATAGTGTTTGCGAAGTTTAGGACGTAAGGAACAACTTTTCTGAAGGAACTACAGGTATTCAGACGTTCGTTGGAGAGGTATGTTAAGGCTAAGCTCCGTCCTTCCTTTTAGCACGAATTCTGAGAAATTCCTAAGACGCCAAATGTGATATTTTACTATTCTATTGCTAGAAAGAACTTTTGTGAAAGGAGTTGGGATCGTAGCTGAAATATTTTCATGATGCTAATAGGTTGATATTCCACTCGTTCGGTTAAATAGGGTATTCGACATCTATATATGTCATTTTGTCAGCTTTCTTAACTATATGTCAATATATATGAATTCTTATTCGTATTTGGGTTGTGTGACTTAAGAATAAAGGCATTTAGTATTTGCGAGTGCCAGTCAGGACGACATATACAGCCGAGGATTATGCCAAGTTTTACATTCGACAGATTGTTCANATGGGACATGATAAATATGGATTTCATCACTGGTTTGCCTCGCACTCCACGAAGGTATGATTCTATTTGGGTAATTATTGACAGGCTTACAAAATCTTCTCATTTCCTGCCAGTCAGGACGACATATTCAGCCGAGGATTATGCCAAGCTTTACATTCGAGAGATTGTTCGCCTTCACGGAGTACCATTATCTATTATCTCTGATCGAGGGGCTCAATTTACAGCACATTTTTGGAAATCTTTTCAGAAGGGTCTAGGCACGCAGGTAAATCTTAGCACCGCTTTTCATCCGCAAACTGATGGACAGGAAGAGCGTACTATTCAGACAGTTAAGGATATGTTACGTGCCTGCGTGCTAGATTTTAAAGGAAGTTGGGATGATCATCTACCTCTTATTGAGTTCGCTTATAATAATAGCTTCCAAGCTAGTATTCAGATGGCTCCTTACGAAGCACTATACGGGCGGAAGTGTAGGTCGCCGATCGGTTGGTTCGAGGTCGGGGAAGAAGAGTTGCTAGGTCCTAATTTAGTCCAGCAAGCAATGGAAAAGGTAAAACTTAATAGAGACCGGCTGCTTACAGCACAAAGTCGGCAGAAGTCTTATGCAGATGTTCGACGACGAGACTTAGAGTTTGATGTAAAAGATTGGGTTTTCCTGAAAGTATCGCCTATGAAGGGCGTCATGCGATTTGGAAAGAAGGGGAAGCTCAGCCCCAGGTATGTTGGACCGTATAAGATTATTCGGAGGATTGGTAGGGTGGCGTACGAGCTTGATTTGCCTTCAGAATTGGAAGCAGTACATCTGTGTTTCATGTATCTATGTTGCGAAGTGCATTGGAGATCCTTCACGTATTATGACCATTGAGGATATTCACATTGTTGAAGACTTATCTTATGCAGAGGTACCAGTAGCTATTTTAGATCGGCAGGTAAGAAAGCTTCGAACTAAAGAAGTGGCTTCCGTGAAAGTGTTATGGAGAAATAACAACATCGAGGAAATGACCTGGGAAGCTGAGGAGGAAATGAGGAAGAAGTATCCCCACCTATTTACGACTTAAGGTGAGTCGCATTTAGATAATTGGCAATTATTTCTTTACACCAACTTAATTGGATTTTAAATGACTTGAAAGTGCAAAAATTTCTTATTGTGAGATAGCTATACGAAGACTAGTAGTTGGAATCTTCATAATTTGATTTATGCTTTGCAAATGTAAAAATCATTTCCTCACAAATAACGTATTAGCGGAAAAGAAATGAAACCAAGGAATTGACATGACCCATTCGCGGACGAATGTTCTTCAGGGGGGAGACTGTGAGACCCCATGTGTTTTTTTCTCTTCTCTTACGTAATATACGTAGCGTGGCGTGGTTATATTATGTATATATGATCGGGTATAGAAAATTGGGAGAATAAGACTGAAAATTCATGGTAATATCAAGGAACTAAGCTAAAACTTTAGGTCAAAGGAATTCCTTAAACAAAGGTTCGTGGTTAAAGAAATGGCTCGGGTAGCACCCCGCACATTCGAAAGGTTTAAGTTAACTTGCACCTGTGGGATAAGACTAAGAGTGTCTAATATGCTAAGAATAATGTGTTAGGAGGTATTGTAACATCACACTGGTCACATGTTAAGTTTTGGAGTCAAGCAAGTTGCTAAATAAAGGTCGGCAAAAGTTATCGTAAATTTCTCCAATAAATTTTCTAAACTTTGGGTCAAATGTATCAGATCAATTCTCCCAATATATAAAGTTTTATGGGATCTAAAACTACCGAATCGAAGGTCTACGAGTCTAGTTCGCAACCAAAAAAACTTCACATCAAACCGACAACAGAGTAAAAAGTTTTGACTGTTTTACCGCGGACTATCCGGACTGAAACCGGAATCGCGAACCCAGTCGGGTCAAACAAGTGGTATACGTCGGCAAATTAGATTTTAAGACCCCAAAACATTTCATTTTAGTCCCAAAACAGTGAGCAAGCTGAAGAGAAGGTCCCATGGTGTTCTTGAGTGATTAAGGCGCATTTTTCACGATTTCTATCGTTAAAGTTTGCCCCCGTGCCTAGAAACGCAATCTCTACGTTTTGCAATCGTTTCCCCCTTCTATTAGCTGTGTTTGGAGCTATTTTTGAAAGATAGGAATTTGTTGTTCTTGCTGGTTCTTCAGGATTTATACTTGGTTTGCCAAGGTAATCATTTTGGGACTCTTTTATGATCGTTTTTACAAAGTTCTACGGACGTTTCGTCAAGTTAGGGTCATATGGCAAAACTGCCGATTTAAACTCAATTATGAACTATTTATAGGTGCGTATAAGTTGCATATATATAGTATTTTTGAAGCTTAGAACGTAAGGAACAACTTTCGTAAAGGAACTACAGGCATTCAGACGTTTGTTGGAGAGGTATGTTAAGGCTAAGCTTTGTCCTTCCTTTTAGCACGAATTCTGAAAAATTCCTAAGACGCCAAATGTGATATTTTACAATTATATTGCTAGAAAAACCTTATGTGAAAGGCATTCAGATCGTAGTTGAAGTATTTTCATGATGCTATTAGGTTGATATTCCACTCGTTCGGTTAAATAAGGTATTCGACATCTATATATGTCATTTTGTCGGCTTTCTTAACTATATGTCCATATATATGAATTCTTATTCGTCTTTGGATTGTGTGACTTAAAAATAAAGGCATTTAGTATTTGTGATCAGTCCTTCTTCCTTTTTAAAATGTATTTTAAAAATCTCTAAAGTGATACCNTAATTATCAAGAAATCAGGTATAAGGAACTAAGTGAAGCACCTTAAGATTTTTATGAACATCTTCAGAGTTAATTTATCTTTCTAAAAGTCGAGGTAAGTTTCAAGCTTATTCAAAAAACATATGAGGTTCCACGAGACATTTGTATGCGATATGAAGGTGATTATGAGATTATGAGAATAAGAGTATCAATAAGCCAAGATTGGCTAAGTTCTTTTGGCCTATTATGTGCATTCAAAGTTCATATCATACATGGCATATTATGCATGGACTTCGAGCTATAATCGGAGGTAAGGGGCCTATTTGCTCGAAAGACTATATATATTGTACAGACGGCCACATGTTGGCAATATGATACCGGTTAGCTATCGAGAGAGACCGCCATTGCTAGCATTTGGTTGGGTATGTCATGCATTTGCATCAATATATATGTATTCATGACATACGATTACACGAGCATACCATGCATATTTGATTACTATGAGGTCGGATGTCGGCCATGGAGGCTATTAGAGTTTCAGTGTCAGGTGGTATCTCTATTACCCTTTTTACATCAGCTATGTAAGATTCTACTTTCTGCCTTACATATCAGTACATTTTTATTCGTACTGATGTCCCGTTGCCTGGGGACACCGCATTTTTCTTTCATGCGTGCAGGTCCAGGTAGGGACTCTAATCGACCCCTCCGCTAGGATTTCGGGGTTCAGCTGTGAGTTGGTAAGCTCCACCTCTTCCTGGAGATTTCGTAGGATGGTTAATTTTGTTGTACAATTTGGGTATAGTCGGGGCCTTGTCCCGACAGTACTTATGACACTTTTAGACGCTATTGTGGATACAGTATTCTGGGTTTCTTTTTGCAGCTTTCAGTCTCCAGCCCATAGGCTTGGCATGTATATATATGTGTGTAGGCATGTATGTCTTCAGTCGCGGCCTCGTCGGCCAGCTAGTACTTTATTATTTTGGCTTGTCTACCTTTGTTTATATGGCTTATTGTTATTCAGGTCATGACCTTAACGGTCCAGGCTTAGTATTTCAGATGTTGTGCTGCCCGATCTGTTGGGCCCCCAGTTTAGTTAGCTCGTATGTTTAGTGGCTAACTCGATCGAATATAGTATCGAGTGCCAGTCGTGCCTCCCCTAGTTTGGGGCGTGACAATAGCCTAACATTATCCAAAAAGAATGACATTTATCCCTGATAGGTTTGCGTAACCTGGAAGTGCTGTGAGCTGGGTGCGTTTATTCATCAACTTGACTGACGAAAAGGTACATTGGATGTTCGAATGGTTCCCTAGCAGTGAGTTCATCATCAGGTCAAGAGAAACCACTCATCTAGTATTAATCGGGTTAAGAGGAATTTATCCTTATGCTCCTATAAGGGTAATGAGTCAAGTGGGGAGAAAGCAGGTTATACCTCGGGTTTCCAACATGCTCTAGTACAAAGCAGACATTAAGGGGAACGTCATTCCATTCAAATTCGAGGCACAACATATGTGGAATCAAAAGGTCATTGTGGATGCTACCCATCATATTTAATCGATGATATAGAGGGAGATGTCAAGCCAGAGATTAAAAAATAGGGTTATAGACGACGCTGCTAAAGCACAAGTCAAATATAGGATGCTACGCAAGAGGGTTTTCGAGTTTGAAGCTAGGCATTTGGAATAACACAAAGTGGATTTCCGAAGCAATCAACAAATGGAAAGATATCGCTACTAAATCAACAGAGAGGTTGGAATATTTTGAGCAAGGGTTAATGGAGCTTGAGGGGAAGATGAGGAAAAGGCTCTCGGATTTTTAGAATACGGAAGGCAATGAAGGAGGGAATCTAGCAAGGGCTTATCTGCTATTGGACATGCGCGACCTGGGGAACTTGATTGATGGAGCCAAGACGGCCAAGCATGGAGAAGGTCCCTCTGGGACCAAATAGATTAGGAAACAGTGTTTCAGTGCTTTCTAGATACGATTAGACTCTGATTGTAATAAGGCAAATGCCCTTAGTAACTCTTTTCTCATTATTGTCGTTTTAATAGAGGTTTGGTTCATTTTCACATTAATGAAATGACACAATTATTGGCATCAGTTTTCTCCAAATCTATGTGTCACTTAGGCCTACCTCGGGCACAATGAGGTCCTTCAAAGGACGCGAATTTATTACATAATTCTGCAATACACATTAAATATCGCAAACATCCCTCTAATGATCCTTACTGACTTGGTTACCTTTTGTTTTTCTTTCTTTTGCTTATTCCCATACCCTAAGGTTGGTTCATGCATACTGGAATCATCTGCATATCAAACCAGATCTAGAGGTCCTCCACCCCATCCTTCACCAAGTGATCCCAAGAACAAAGGAAAAGCCAAAATGGACGATATGAGCAGTATCAAGAAAGACAATGCTACCCATGCAGAGAATATTGAAACTTCGGATGGTTGGAGTACTCCGGCGCAGAACAATTTGATCTTATGTATGGAACATAAAATACTAGAGCTACAAAAGGAGCTTGAGCATGTCCGAAACTTGGCAAACCTTTCCCTCACCCTAAACGTTCCCAACATTAACCAACAAAATGCCCAAAACCTGGTACCTCCCCAAAATACACAAAACCAACACCCGCAAAATCCTCCCGCACCTTATCAATATGCCACACCTCCTCAAAATCCTAATCCTCCACCAGTACCTACCCCTCCACAGCACCATCACCATCCAACTCAGTATCCACATACCACCATCTACCACACTCCTCAAAACGCACCACAACCTACCCCTAGTCCCTAAAACTCAACCAACGACTACCACTATGCCCAGATTCTAGGAGTCCATCAAAGCAACCCTATATACGTGGAAACCTTACCCCATACCCCACAACAGACCCTATACATACCTGAACCCGCCGAGAAGGACCTGCTCATCAAGAACATGGCGGAAGAACTCAAGAAACTTACTGGTAGAATTCAATGTGTCGAAGGGGGAAAAGGCATCGAGGGTCTAAATTATGAGGATTTGTGTATTCAGCCGGATGTAGAACTGATAGAGGGTTACAAACCTCCTAAGTTTGAAATGTTCGACAGGACTGGAAATCCGAAGGTGCACTTGAGAATGTATTGTGACAAGTTTGTAGGGGTTGTCAAGGATGAAAGAATCCGCATGAAGCTGTTGATGAGGAGCCTCACTGGAGACGCCCTGTCTTGGTACATTAGTTAGAACCCGATAAAATGGGTTAATTGGCTGAACATGGCATCGGATTTTATGGACCGGTTCAGGTTTAACACGAAAACGCACCAGACCTTTTCTACATTCAAAATCTTAAGAAGAAGCCAACGAAAACTTTCTGCGAGTATGCTACTCGGTGGAGGTCTGAAGCCGCAAAGGTAAGGCCAGAGTTGGAAGAAGAACAGATAAATAAGTTCTTCGTCCGAGCTCAGGATCTGCAGTATTATGAGAGACTGATGGTTATTGAAAACCATAAATTTTTCTGACATCATCAAATTGGGAGAAGGAATAGAAGAAGTGATTAAAAGCAGAATGGTGACAAACTTTGAAGCGCTCCAAGATACAAACAAAGCCTTACAGTTAGGAGGTATCTCCAAAAAGAAAAAAGTAGGTGCAGTGATGGTAGCCCAAGGTCCAAAATCTCTTTTCACATACCAAACACCCCCACCCACATATCAGCCTTCACCTCCCAGATACCAACAACCTGCCACTACCTACCATACTTATAACACCCAGCCAGCATACTACCACTCACCACTAGCCCGCCAAAACTACCAAAAACCCAGACAAAATTTTGACTGCAGACCACCCAGACAATACACCCCAATTGCAGAACCCATCGACCAATTGTATGAGAGGCTGAAGGTTGTCGGTTATGTCACTCCCATTCCCGTTGTTGCTATGGAAAACTCCTCCCAGTGGATTAATCCAAATAATACATGTGCCTATCACTCAAGCATAAAGGGCCATACTATTGATGAATGTCTCACTTTGAAGGATAAGATTCAGACATTAATTGACATCAAAGTTATACAGGCAAAAGAGGCCGCACCCAATGTCCGTAACAATCATCTCCCAGATCACAAAGGTGAAGGGGTAAACATGATAGAAACCGACAAAGAATGGAATCCGAAAGGATCAATTGGACTCATTCGACAAGGGGATAATCCTAAAACATATCCAGTCACTCTCACACCTATCATGGTAGAAACTCAGGCACCGATTGAGGTTGAGGTAGCCACACCAACTCCGTTTGAGGTTGAAGTAACAACACCCTCAGCCACACCAACTCCATTTGAGGTTGAAGTGACAACACCCTTCACCGTGATGATAGCACCTACACAGTCCTTTAAGTCCAATGATATACCCTGGGACTATGTTGCGGAAGCAAGAAGGAAAGGAAAAGCAAAAATGGAAGAAACAGGAGCAACGCAAGGCATGACCAAAATTGGTAGGGTTTATACACCCGAGCATTTGGGAGGAACAAGCAAAGAAGCCACTTCTAAGTCGCTTGTCATTGAGAATGGCCCAGATGATCTCTGGAGGAAGGTGAACACGAGAGAATATTCTGTGGTTGATCATCTGAACAAAACCCCTGCTCAAATATCCATTTTATCACTGGTGCAGAACTCCGAGGCGCATAGGAATGCCTTGATGAAGATGTTGAACGAAGCCTATGTACCCAATAACATTACCAGTGGAGAGATGGTCAATATGGTAGAGCAAGTGTTGGAAAGCCACAAGATCACTTTTCACGAAGATGAACTGCCGCCGGAAGGACTGAGTCACAATAGGGCACTGCATATCACAATGCAGTTTGAGGAAAAATTCATTGTCAGGGTCCTGATAGACGGGGTTTCAAGTCTCAACATCTGTCTGCTAGCTACTTTGAAAAGATTGGGTAAGGGTCTGCATGAGATACGAGCAGGGAGTATGAACATGAAATCATTCGATGGGTCCCAAAGGGCCAAAATTGGGGAGACCGACCTCAGCTTACAGATGGCCCCAACCTGGTTTGATGTTGAGTTTCAAGTGTTAGATATATCCGCTACATACAATCTGTTGTTGGGACGACCTTGGATACATGCCGCTGCGGCCGTAGCTTCTACTCTACATCAGGCCGTGAAGTTCGAATGGAACCATCAGTAAGTAATCATCCATGGGGATTGAAGGAATCCCATTTACACCAATCAAACTGTTCCGGTTGTCGAGAATATAAGGAAGTTGGGTGGAGAAACATACCATCGCATCAAGCGTGAAAACGCAATCGAGAAAGATAAAAGATGGAGAAGTAAGATAGAAAGCATATTGGCATGGACAGGGTATGAACCTGGCAAGGGTCTCAGTAAGAATCTCCAAGGTATCACCAAACCAATACAGCCAAAGCGTCACGGCACAACTTTTGGGCTTGGGTATGAATACACCTGACACGAGTACAATAATTGGTCGTCGCTATGACGTGGTCCTTATTACCCTCTGGAGCAGCCGGTACCATACTTGAGCAAGTCATTTCATCAAGCCGGCATGATGTGGGGGTCCGAAGAATATGAAGTTCTAGATGGCATAAGGAATTTGTTCCTGAACGATGAAGACATGGACTACAATGCGGTAATTGAAGAGGAGGAGGAGGAGGAAGGCCTTGTTATTCAGACAATGGAGAAAGGAGCTGTTCTCAGGAATTGGACTGCTGCACTATCAAGGGCCCATCGAGTTCCTGGGTAGCCTGGCAATTAACATGATTTATTTTGAAAACTATTTTATGGGCTTTTAAGACATTTTCAGTATTTTGTTTTAATTGTTTTCATTCTGAATAATTATTAGGATCATTGAACTGTATTTGTTTGACGTTTTAATGTTTATCAATGGATTATTGTTTTAGTATTTATTATTATCCTTTACATTTTCTCTCTACAGCATTATTATTACTTACCTGATGAACCTACGACTGTGACATGTAATAAGACAAGCAACATAAGGATAGTGATTCAGAGGATTTGGAAGAATATATAATACCCGAGAAGGTTGTCAAAGAAGTGGAAAATTTTGAAGACAAGCCTAAGCCCAATTTGGGTGAAACTGAAATAGTCAATTTGGGAGACTCCGAAACAGTCAAGGAAACTCGTGTAAGCATTCACCTATCGCCGTAAGAGAAGTAGGAATACACCCGATTTTTGAAAGAGTACGAGGAGATTTTTGCATGGTCCTATGATTATATGACCGGCTTGAGCACATCTATAGTGGCTCATAAGCTACCGACCAGCCCTATGTGTTCGCCTGTAAAGCAGAAGCTCAGAAATTTCAAGCCAGATATGAGTCTGAAAATAAAAGAGGAAGTCACCAAGAAGATCAAAGCTAAGCTTCTCAGAGTGGTTGAATATCCAACCTGGTTGGCTAACATCGTGCCAGTTCTGAAGAAAGATGGGAAAGTCAGAGTATGTGTCGACTATCGAGATTTAAATAGAGCAAGTCCCAAAGATGATTTCCCATTACCCAATATACACATACTGATCGACAATTGTGCCAAGCATGAACTCCAATCCTTTGTGGATTGCTTCGCGGGATATCATCAGATCTGAATGGATGAAGAGGATGTCGAAAAGACAACCTTTATTACACCACGGGGAGTATATTGTTACAAAATAATGTCGTTTGGTCTGAAGAATGCTGGATCCACTTATATGAAGGCCATGACAACCATTTTCCATGACATGATACAAAAATAGATAGAAGTGTACGTGGATGATGTTATCATCAAATATAAGAAGGGTACAGATCACATAGCAAACTTGAGGAAATTCTTTGATCGACTTCGAAGGTATAATTTGAAACTAAACCCCGCAAAATATGCCTTTGGAGTCCCTGCTGGAAAGTTGTTAGGGTTCATCGTCAGCCGTCGAGGAATTGAGTTAGACCCGTCAAAGGTCAAGTCTATCGAAGACTTGCCACCTCCAAAGAACAAGAAAGATGTGATGAGTTTCTTAGGGCGTCTCAATTACATCAGTCGTTTCATAGCACAATCAACTGTGATTTGTGAACCAATTTTCAAAATGTTGAAGAAGGATGCTGCAACAAGTTGAACTGGAGAATGTCAGAAAGCCTTTGACAAAATCAAGGAATATTTTTCCACGCCACCAGTCCTGGTCCCGGCAGAACCTGGGAGACCTCTACTACTCTATTTGTATGTACTAGATGGGACTTTCGGTTGTGTCTTGGGATAACATGTCATATACTATTTGAGTAAGAAGTTCACACCCTACGAAGCACGGTATTCTTTGTCGGAACGCACCTGATGTGCTCTGACATGGATAGCTCAAAAGTTGAGGCACTACTTCTGTGCCTACACCACATATCTCATATCAAGGATGGATCCTCTAAAATACATTTTCCAGAAACCCATGCCTACGGGGAAGCTCGCAAAATGGCAGATAGTATTGAGTGAGTTCGACATTATCTATGTAACTCAGAAAGCGGTCAAAGGATAGGCATTGGTAGATCATCTGGCAGAAAATCCTGTAGGAGGAGAATACGAACCGTTGAAAACGTATTTTCCCGACGAAGAGGTATCATTTGTAGGAGAAGATATCACTGAAACGTATGATGGTTGGAGAACGTTCTTCGATGGGGCTGCAAATTTCAAAGGAGTAGGTATTGGGGCAGTTTTGGTATCAGAGACAGGTCAACAATATTCGGTATTCGCAAAACTCAGATTTTTGTATACCAACAATATGGCAGAATATGAGGCTTTCATCTTGGGACTCAAGCTGGACATTGACATGAACATTCAGGAATTTTTGGTGATTGGTGATTCCGACCTTTTGGTACACCAGGTTCTAGGAGAATGGGCTACAAAGAATACCAAAATATTGTCGTATTTGTAATATGTTCAAGAATTGATGAAGAGATCCACAAAGATAGAGTTCAAACATGTTCCGAGAATCCAAAATGAGTTCGCAGATGTGTTGGCCACTCTATCTTCCATGATACAACATCCAGACAAGAATTTCATCGATCCTATTCCAGTAGGGATTCATAATCAACCAGCTTATTGTGCTCATGTTGAAGAAGAAACTGATGGGAATCCGTGGTTCCATGACATCAAAGAATACTTGGCAAAAAGAGAATACCCAGAACACGCAAATCATACTAAAAAATGTACACTCCGAAGATTATCCAACTATTTCTTCCAAAGTGGAGGAATTCTATATAGAAGAACTCCAGATCTGGGGTTATTACGGTGTGTCGACGCCAAGGAAGCATCCAAATTGCTCGAAGAGATACATGCCGGAACTTGCGAACCACACATGAATGGCTTTACTTTAGCTAAGAAGCTATTAAGAGCAGGATATTTTTGGATGACTATGGAAACAGACTGCATCAGTTATGTCCAAATGTGTCATCAATGCCAAGTGCATGCGGATATGATACGAGTTCCACCCAATGAACTCAATGCAACAAGTACACCTTGGCCTTTCTCTGCTCGGGGGATGGATGTCATTGGTCCAATCGAACCCGCCGCTTCAAATGGGCACAGGTTCATTCTAGTGGCCATAGACTATTTCACAAAATGGGTTGAAGCCGCATCTTACAAGGTTGTAACTAAGAAGGTCATAGCAGATTTTGTTAGGGATCGTATTGTTTGTCGATTCGGGGTGCTGGAATCAATCATAACTGAAAATGCCGCCAACCTTAACAGTGATTTAGTGAGATCCATGTGTGAAACCTTCAAGATCAAGCATAAGAATTCCACAGCATACAGGCCCCAAATGAATGGAGCTGTGGAAGCTGCCAATAAGAACATCAAGAAGATATTGAGGAACATGGTAGATAATCATAAACAATGGCACGAGAAATTACCATTTTCATTATTGGGATATCGTACCACAGCTCGCATATCAACCGGGGCAACTCCCTATTTGCTGGTCTATGGTATTGAAGTTGTTATTCCCACTGAAGTAGAAATTCCTTCTTTGAGAATCATACAAGAGGCTGAACTCAGTGATGCATAATGGATACGAAGTCGCAATGAACAAATGGCTCTCATTGACGGGAAAAGAATGAATGTGGTATGTCACAGTCAACTTTACCAGAACAGAATGTCTAGAGCCTTCAACAAAAGGGTCAGGCCTACACATTCACACTGGGGCGGCTGGTGCTGAAGTGGATCTTCCCGCATCAGGATGATGCCAAAGGGAAGTTTTCACCCAATTATCAAGGGCCTTACATGGTTCATAGAGTACTAACAGGAAGAGCGCTCATACTTGCAGAAATGGATGGAGAAGTTTGGCCAAAACCTATCAGCTCAGACGCAGTCAAAAGATACTATGTTTAGATTGTTTTTCTTCATATGATGTAACTGAACTACGCTTGACCTGATTCCCATTTAAGAAGGGATGTGTAGGCAACCCTGTGGGTTCAGTCACATCTCATTATCTTCATTCTTTCCATGGTCAGAAACTGGGGCAGAATTTTGAGGAGAAGCAAGTCCATCCAACTTCGTCATATGCAGAACAGTCAAAGAATTGCTTTTAAACTGGGGTAGAATTTTGAGGAAGACCCTCAAAATTCTAAAGCAAGGAGGCCGCAATGTCTCTAAAATATGTCACAGTCATTGGTTCATCTTACTTACTTGATATTGCATACTACTATATTTTAAATAACTACATTCATAAAAATGCACGCATATTTTCTCGAAAACCTTATTTTTATAAACCGCCAGATGCTGCCCAGGGTAACTTAAAACACGATCTCAAGACAGGAGCACAGGCAAGGCAGAAGACAAAAGCGCGAACCAACCTTCCCCCACAAAACTCAAAATTTTTATTGGGATGCAGGCACAATAAAACAATGACATCTGCAGACACATCAGGTCACTACCATCAAGATAACAAATTATCTATCACAAGCACCTCCAGCTAAGAAATACTTTACTATCACTTAACATTTTCTTTGCATGAGGCTAAGCCCTGCCTCCTCAACTGTATAAGGCTAAGCACTGCCTTTCTCTGCATGAGACTAAGCATTGTCTCCTGATTGCATGAGACTAAGCACTGTCTCCTCTTCTTGCATGAGGTTAAGCATTGTCTCCCTAATTGCATGAGGCTAAGAATTGCCTCCCTAATTGCATGGGACTAAGCATTGTATCCTCTTCTTGCATGAGACTAAGCATTGCCTCCTTAATTGCATAAGGCTAAGCTCGACCTTTCCTTGCATGAGACTAAGCACTGTCTCCTAATTGCATGAGGCTAAGCACTGCCTCCCTAATTGCATGAGACTAATCACTGTCTCCTAATTGCATGAGACTAAGCACTGTCTTCTAATTGTATGAGAATAAGCATTGTCTCTTCTTCTTGCATGTGACTAAGCAATGTCTCCTAATTGCATGAGGCTAAGCATTGCCTCCCTAATTGCATGATACTAAGCACTGTCTCCTAATTGCATGAGACTAAGCACTGTCTCCTCTTCTTGCATGAGACTAAGCATTGTCTCTTCTTCTTGCATGAGGTTAAGCATTGCCTCCATAAGGCATAAGGCTAAGCTCTGCCTTTCCTTGCATCGATAATAAGCACTATCTCCTCTTCTTGCATGAGGCTAAGCATTGCCTCTCTAGTTGCATAAGGCTAAGCTCTGCCTTTCCTTGTATCGAGACTAATCATTCTCTCCTTGTCTTGTATGAGCCTAAGAACTGCCTCATCAATTGCCTAAGGCTAAGCATTGCCTTGTCCTTGCATAAGACCAAATGCTGTCTCCATTATGTTATTTAAGACCCAACACTATTTTCTATTCGCCTGTGACTAAGCATTGCCTAAAATCTGTTTCATTTTACTTCGCACACGACTGAGCATCATATCTTTGCATCTCATGGGATGAAACATCGCTATTTTGTCCAAAGGCGTCATAGTTCGAAGGAACCATCCTCATGGCCTGAAGACACCATTTCATGGCCTGAGGATCTCTCAATATCGCACATCATTATTCAAAGGCATCATGGTTCAGAGACACCATTTTCATGGCCCGAGGATATCATTTCATGGCCAGTGAATCCTTTATCACATGACTCATGGCTCAGGACGTCATGGTCTAAGGACATCATCCTTACTGTTCAAAGACAACTTTCATAGTCCAAAGGGAATTTGCATCATGTTTAAATTCTCGCAATAATCCATATATACTTGCATGCATCATGTTTTAAGTTTTGCAGGTAATCCAGGAAGTAACCGTTCTCCTAACAGGAGCAATCTTCGCTCCGGTTTTCGTTCAACATTCACATCCTGCAATTATTTTGAACGCAACCAACCCCCATCAGTTACCCACTTTTACTTGATAACTGTTCAGATACTCGTTTTGTGATACATCCATAATGTTTCAGATTCACATTCATGATTTCGTGCAAATTCATCTGATACTGTCCTACCCAAAAGAACCCTTTCTGAAACATACGACTAGTTTTATAACAACTCAATGGGTTCAGTTCACCATTGGATCCAGAACTACACACGACGTGATTCCCGTAACACCAGGGATATGTAGGCAACTCAGGAACCAGGGTTCAGCCCTCATTTTTCCCAAATCACGTCATCCCTCATTTAATTCGGCCAAAAATCAGTCATCATTTTCTTTATCCGACAACTCTTTCATCATTCCCAGGTAAAGAGGGGAAGCTGTTGATACCCAATTTTGCCCTCATATTTTCCAAATACATATATACTTTTAAAATAGCATATTTGCATCATTATTTAGTTTACAAATCTATTCAAGCATTTTCTATAATTTTCCATAATTTTTAGAGCTTTAAATTAATTTTCTTATATTTAAATTATATATAAATATCTAGTAATTATACTTTAAATTATTTTTGTGACGACTTAGTTACCTTAAATAATTATTTTGCACCTATAATATATATTTCAAACATTTTATTTCATTTCATACAATTACATTAGCATTTTTCAAGTTATTTATCTAATTTTACAATAATGACCTATATTCGTACATAAAGGCTCTTTATTCTATATTATTAGAAAATTTATATTTTTATAATACAAAGTTATTATTTTAAGCATTTCAGTGCATAAATAATATTTTTATTCATTTATTAAGCATTTTTTATAAATTATTTTGATAAATTTTGGGGTATTTGAATAATAGTTCAATTTCTTACCTATTTTTCAAACCCAATACTACCCAAACCTTAGACCAATTACCCCAAACCTTAGCCCAAATACCCCAATCCCAACACCAGTAACCCACTACCCATACCCATTTAATCAACCCGCCCCAGTTCTTTTAAAATCCTGGCCGTTGAGCTCTAAGATCAATGACCCACAATCAACTTACCCCTTTTAATTACCTAACACCTAACCTAATCCCCATTCCTCCTTTGCCCTCTGCCTCAAGAACCTCTCACATCTCTTCTTCTCTGCTAAACCCTATCCGCCGTAACCCCTAATCCTCTCTGATTCTGACTCAAACATGGAATCAATCCATGATCTACTTACCTATTTTGTGATACTCTATCATTTCACGCATGTTTATGGTATTACTTAGTTCTTGCCCTATTTTTGGAAAAAACTACTTCTCAAGAACGGGCCGATGTACTTCGGTTCTGTGAAGATCTGAACGATCTTCCGTATCTATACATGTTATATTGAACGAATCTTTCACTTTTGGTTTGATTCAAGTCGGAGCCCATTCTCGAGGCTCTTATGAACTCTGAAGAATCGGGGATTTAGGGGTTTTGCTATTACACTCTTCACTCTTTTGATTCAGCTACTGGTTAGTGTTTAAACCCTTATAATGTTCAATTTCTTTCCTTCTTTTTGCATACATATTTGAACTTGTATGAGTATGATTCAACTATGATAATGTTCCGCACTTTGATGTTATTCTGTGTTAATTAAACACATGGGGATAGTCTACTGTCGTGTTATGCTAATACCATGATTTGCACTCTGTGATTTCTTGTCTTCTGAAATGGATTCAGTACCATTTAGCATGTTAGCATGTTTAGCTTTGAATTTTAATAAAAGTCCATTTTTATAGGAGCCTGACTGCTATGATTGTATGATGTTAAGTTACAAAATTTTTGCATATTGTGTTTGGATACTACCACAACTCTATGGAAACCCCC
>ML397782.1:104345-136529 GCA_005239525.1 Nicotiana knightiana | reverse complement strand
GTAACGAAAGGAAAAAAATTGAAATATGAAAAAAAAAACCTTTTTGGAAAGGAGGGCGGGGTAGGCGAGAGAAGAGGGAGGGGGTTGAGGTTAGATGTGAGAGTAGGTAATGTTATTCTAATTTTTTCTACGGAAGTCATTTCCTATAATTTCAGGAAAATGTGATATCTAGGAAGTAAAAAATGAAAAAATATTTTCCGTCCTACCAAACACCCCCCTATTTCTTCAGTTTTTCCGTAAATCCTTTAGTTTATACATTCTAGAGTTGTATTCTTTCAATTATTATGATCCTTATCGTATAAAATACCTTAGCTTTGTGTTGAGCAATTCGGGTTGTTACATAGGTGCTTTCATCCTTCTTACTCCGATAATGGTGGATTCAGCGGTGGAAACCCAGACAGTTGGATTTTTCGGGCTGAGCCGTACATTCACCTACCTTGACTTCTGCGAGAAGGACTGGTTACCTCTTCCTTTCCACTACCTTGACGGCGAAGCTCTTGCTTGGTTTGATTGGCTGTTTCGAAATAAGCAATTTCCTTATTGGAATCATTTTAAGGAGAAACCGAAGCTGTGTTTTCGCATTCGAACTAGAGAAGCATCTGGTGGGTGCTTAGCCGTTCACCAGCAGCGAAAGCTAGAGGAAAATTCTCTAGCACGAGCTGCGACTATTCCATCGTGGTGCAACATTAGCACCTCACCCTCGCCTCAGTATTGGAATAAACACTTAGACAGCAACAACCTTAACTTGGCATACGAGGTGATCGAGGAAATGTCGAATAGGGCAACTAGCACCTTAAAGACGATGAAGCGGATGTTAAACCTAGTGAGTTACCCGAAAAGCATATTGATATCGATTCCTGCCATTTATGAAGTTTATCATTCACTAATAGGAGACTATTTGCTAGTAGAGCATTAGACATCTCTAAATTGGATAAACAATCAAGTGTTTTCACTTTACCATTGTTAATTTAATTAACATTTTAGAAAATCTTCTTGATTTCTTTCTTACTTGTTAGCTCCTCTTGTATCTCCACTAAGTTCAGAAAATAAAACTGAGACCCTCTAACAAGAACAATATGCACACTAAAACTGTCAGCTTCAATATGTAAAGTTTGCCATGAGACACCCTTTACAGTTTCACTGTACAATTTTAAGTTGTTGGCGTGCATGTGTAAAATATTATATACCATCTATTGTTTGGAAATTCTTAGTAAATTCAAAGGGATATATACGACTCTAGGTACATTGTGGATTGAGCCTATAATTCTCTCTATGACTAAGCATACTTGAGCTTTATTGGTTGTACTTTATGATAATACTGAATATGGTGCTCACTATACTGCCATAGTAGTTTGTTCTCCGAATTCTCTGTAATAGTTAAGAACTTGAGTTATCAATTTGACTGACTGACAGACAGACAGACAGACAAGGAGATGAGATAAAGCATGCATCAGAGATGCTACCAATCAATGAAAACCTCTGTGTGTTCTTTGCATACCTGTTTTTAAGCTAAACCCCCCGAGTTGTTTTATTTTATCACAGATGAAAAAGTCTTTATATCATCCTCGGTTTGCAATTGAACTTCAGGTTGCTACTACATTCAAGTTCACAAGGAGAAGGAAACAGATAAATTCACAGATGTAACTAAGAAGAGAGAGATCATATCTCATATTATTATTATTATTATTATATAACCAGAGCTGGATCTGGTTTAACATTTTAAAGCGCTAAGATAAAGCTAGATAGACCCTAGAGGCGTATCTTAAACCCAATGTGGATAACACCAGAACAATTTAGCAAGAAACATTAGATTGAGATACTATTCGGAATTCCTTTGGCAGTAAGTCCAGGTTCACTTGTCGGATAGAGCAATGTGTATGGCATCTTAACTGGCCCAGTCCTGTTCCTCCACTTCTTATCATTGTTCATCTTTGTAATATTTTCCTCAATTTGAGCCAGCTTCTTTCCAAACCTTTCAAAAGCTTGAAGAGCTTCTTTGTCCTTGGTCCACTCAGCAGCATCCCTCTGACCAAGATAAATTTCATCTGAAGTATGTGTTGACAAAACCTCAAGAGCAGATATTCCAATCAGAGTCTGAAACTGTGGTGTAATTGTCTTCAAATATCCCTTTACAGGGTTCACCTTCAGCTCCTCATACTCAGGGGTTCCGGGTTCAGGAATAAGCCTTCGACTCATACCAGGGCGGTTTGGTGCATAGCCTCCATAAGGATACTGCCCAAAGTTAACAGCTGCATGAAGAGCAGATGCCATCCAGATAATGATAGTCACTGAGTCGATCAGTTCCTGGCGCGTCTGCATTTTAGGCCACCAGGGCTCATCTTTCTTGTCACCATGTCCTACTTCGCGAAGTTCCTTCCACCAAGCTTGGAGTTCAGTGTCCTTCTGAAGCATGTCATCTGATTTGTAATACAAACTGATATATTCATGTACCCAACTTTTGATTGCTGACCAGATTTCAAGTCCATCCACAGCATAAGGATAGTCTTCAATTAGTAGGCGGACGCCATGTTTGGATGAAGGATCCTCGACTGCAACTCCTCTGATGTAAAACAATACAAAAAAGCAGTATTACATTAGGAAATCATTTCAAAGTAGATAAGCTAGCACAACATGTCGCGACTTACCTCTTAACAAGTTCAGCAGGGAGAGCTTGATCAGGGAAAACCCAGTCCCGGTAAGCAATAGATGTCAACTCCATTGACAATGGCCCTGGGAAAACAGTCTTCTCAACGATACCTCCAGCGTTAAGTACAGCCTGTCGAGCCAAGGCATTGATATGCATAGTATCACGGAAGTGAGGATGCAAAAGCTTATAGACAGGATGGAGCACGCTTAGCTGCCTATTTGCCGCAATCACAAAAGGCTCGACTGATGCATGAGTACGTAACCTGTGAAGAAAATTAGACGTGCGATCAAATAAATATTCAGTAACAGATTACACTACATGAACTTCAGTTAGTTTGAAGTACCAGTGACTGAGAAGCTGATGAACTCCAGAATCATTAATTGCTACAAATGCCTTTGCAATTTGCCATAAGGCACCTTCAACACCATTTTCAGCTGGAGTGAATACTTTGCTAATAGCGCCAAGTTGATCTCCATCTGGATGAGGCAAGCTTAGTTCAATGGCCAGTGGCTTCAAAGTACCATCCTTTTGCAGAAAGAGCACAGTTCTTGAGGCATAAATCTTTGAATGGGATGTGTTAACTTTCCTCGCATATGGCATCACAATGTCATGGTAGTTCAGTATGAAAAGTCTGTTCACCTCCATGGCCTAAGAAGAAGTAAATATACATTTGAGTCAGCACTGACCAGAATAATCTATTGCAAGAAACAATAAAAAGTTTAGTCACTTACCTCTTCAATGGTCATTCCATCTAGCTGATTCTGTATTTGTTCTCTGGTTATTTTGCTTGTTTGGTCACCAAAAGTTTTTGGGTCCAGTTTACTCGTTGGGGGGAACTCCTATACCAAAAATGCAAAGAACGTAATCTACTCCGTTCTTCAGACAATAGACAAGATAGAAGAACTAGACAAAAACTGAAAAGTTTTTACTTGTAGGCCAGTTATGCACACAGGGTTCAATCCAGCTAACGTCTCTCTTCCAAATTCTTCATCTGACATCCAAGCCGACTTCTCTTCTGTTTCACCAATTTAAAATTTTTGAGAGAGTAACAAAACTGAACTATTACAGAAATGAGTCAAGCGGAAGTCTCAACCAAAATTACCTCTAATAACATGCGGTGTTGGATACTTGAGAAAACCTGGAGTTCCAGGTTCATACACGTTGAGTACATCTTCAAAGCTGTTGAATTCATTGAGAGAAAGATTTCCTAAAGAAGCAAGCTGGGGAGTAAAGACTTGCGCAATGGCTTTCTGTGCATTACTAAGAACATCTGTCATCTTTAAAGGCGAAAACTTTTCATCCCTCGGGACATAAATTGCAAAGCTAGCTATTTGTGGAATCCGGCTTTCACTGTTAGGATCTGCCCAACCAAGTATCAATATGGAGGTTATAAAAATAGTGCAATTGCTTTTATTGAAAGACATACCAGCCTTAGATGGTGGTCGCCCTGTTCTTCCTCTTCGCGGATAAGGATACTCTACAGAACCCCCAAGGACTGGTCTGGCATAAAGTGGACCGTTGTCTGGATCTCCAAGATCATTGTAACAATCATAGTCATAAACCCTGTCCCATTCTTGAAGCTTTCCACTTCCATTTCCTCTTAAACTAAGCAACTCTTCTTCTCTGTACACACGCAATGCTGCAGGAGTTCCACTCGGAAGCCAAGCCTGTTGCAAAGAGTAAATGATGTGATCTATAACACTAAATTTGAATCATTTTGCTCGTACCTGATTCACAAAGAAAATGCGGTCTGACTTGTATTTCTCAGAAGGATAAACCCAAGAATTGCAGACAAATTGCAGAGTGTCTTGACTTGGATCACTATCTTCAAGAGTGAGTGACTTGAGATAGAATTCACTTGTGTTAAGATTCTTGATGATGAATGCACCTGGAGCTCCAAGAACTTCATGATCCCACTCAAATGTGACACAAAACTTCGATTCGCTACCTGATTTGTTCTCATCTCTTAAATGTGAAGGGTTCCCAAGTTTCCCTTTCAAAGCTTTTCCTTCAACAATAAAAAAATATTATTGTTAATCCACACATTCAAAAGAAAATGCATATATTCACACTTAACTACAGCATTAACATGCTAGCTGAATAGTACCATAGAAAACTTATAAAAGGGTAACAGACTGAAGCATGAGAAATGGAGTGTAATCTTTTGAAAAGTATTTAAAAAGTTCAAACCTTGATCTTCATGGACAGAACTAACTAGGTGCAGGATGACCTTATGCCCAAGAATTTCACAAGTTTCATGTGGAGCTAATACTTGAGAAGAACCAAGGTCCAAAGATGTCTTTTTCATGAGAAGAACAGTGCCATTGATCATTTTGATTTCACGTTTGTCAGTGGATGCCATTATCACTTTGGTAAAGTACAATAAGCCAATATTGCAATGGAGTGATTAACCAAGGATTTCTGATGAAAAACAATAGTAAGTGTGCTGTGATTTTATAGGTGCAGACTGGCTAGTCTTATGTGACCATTGGAATCCAGTCAATCCACTTTCATAAATTTGGAAGTGTTGGAACTTGAGTGTTTCATGAATTTTAAAAGACTCCTCAATTCCAAGTCACAACCACTTTCAACTTATAAATTTAATTACCAAGACTGTTTATCTTAGCTTACCTTACATGTGCAACTGACTATATAATAGTAGTACTATATACACTTTAGTAGTAGTAAATTTATGTACCTGGTTTGTGGCACTAGCGATCCTTAGTACTTCATGCTCACGAATGAAAAGTTTTCCATTTATTATCTTGACGAATGGGAATTTGGATTAGGAATGTTCAACTTGAATATTGATTAAATTCCTTCTGCATATGCTACTGCTGGGACTTGTAAGTAATACTAGTAGTAGTACATTTTATAATCATCTTTTTGTACAAATATCTTATAATTATCTCAAAGTGATTCTTCTTCATAACAGACAGCCAACTTAATACAACTGCTAGCAAGATCACTGGTTTCCTTTTATGCGGTGGAAAAGCCATATTCGCAGACATTGCCATGCAAGAGATATAAGTATCGACAGTTTGTTTGGTTAACCATATGATGTTCCGCTATGTCGAAGAAATTAAGGGTGTAGGATATATAAATACACACCTACAAGTGTATTTCATTGTAGGAGATATTAAAAAATAGCCAGATTTATAAGTGGTAATTGAAAAATAGCCACAGTTTCAAAAGTAATCGAAATTTAGCCACTTTTCATGTAAGATAAATCTGAACGAAAACACTGTTCAAAATCCGAAAAATATTCTAGCATAATATTCTGGAGTTCGAATTTTTTACATGTGAATTTCCAGCATAATATATTGGAGTTCCAATACTGGAATGGTCCAGCATAATATGCTGGAAATTCATACACAGATGCTCCAATCTCCAGTATATTATCCTGAAAATTTTGTGTTGCAGCAAAATAGTGGTTGTTTTTCAATGAGTTTGCAAACGCTGGCTATTTTTCAATTACCAGTCCGAAAACTGACTATCTCGTGCTATTTTCACTTCATTGTAACATGTGATAATACCCACAAGTGGTAAATGTTAGATGTCCTACACATGGCCCAATAGGCTTAAGGCCTTAATAAATAGAGAAACTATCAGCTATGTCAATTTATAAGTAGTTCATTACAAAAATTGACCAATTCTTAAAATATTACTAATATTAGCCAATTAGCTATTTGTAGACACATGTCAAATTTTTGCTTTCTTTTGAGTGGGTGTTATTAGAATAGATTGGGTACATCTTAAGGAGCTTGAATCTCAGTTTTGGGATGATTTGGTGAAGTTTTGAGGTTGTTTGAATTGAATATTCGAAGTAAAAACTGAACATAAAAAAAAATGATATGTGTATCACATTGTGTANAAAAAGGTCAAATTTTTGCTTTCTTTTGAGTGGGTGTTATTAGAATAGATTGGGTACATCTTAAGGAGCTTGAATCTCAGTTTTGGGATGATTTGGTGAAGTTTTGAGGTTGTTTGAATTGAATATTCGAAGTAAAAACTGAACATAAAAAAAAATGATATGTGTATCACATTGTGTATCACATATGCGGAATTGGGGCTCGCAGATGCGGAATTTAGGCAGGGGCTGCTAGTGGTCGCAGGTGCGGTCTGTGTTCCGCAGGTGGGGGACCGCAGATGCGGCCAAGTGACCGCAGGTGCGGCCCCAGCCATGTTAAGTGACTTTCCGCATCTGCGATGGATTTTCCGCAGGTGCGGTCCAAGAGTCGCAGGTGCGGCATCCCTGGGCTGTTTATACAAAATTCCGAGGGTTTGAAATTCATAACTCCAAAAATGATTTAGAGCTCGGGTTTTGGCGATTTTCAGTGGGTTTCGAAGAGGAGATTCATAGGTAATGTTTCCTAACCTTAATTCACTTGTATACCATTAATCTCTCTCAATTTCCTCAATATAATCAATGAATTTGGATGAAAAATCATGAAATTGGGATGAAACTTCCCCAAGTAGAAATCTGAGATTTAGGGAGATTTAGACGTCGGATGTTGATGATTCTTATTCGAGTGAGTTCATGAGTGAATGGATGTTCGAAATTTGTAATTTTTATCCGTTTCCGAGACGTGGGCCCGGAGGAATTTTTGGGCGAATTTTCTAATTTCACGTATTAGCTTCGAACTTATTAGTTATTTTGTTTCCTTGAAATGATGTTTACACTATGCAATCGAATTAACTAGATTTGGGCCACCCGGAGTTGGATACTCGTGGCAAGAGCGTGGTATTGAGTTGATTATCACAGTCAAGGTAAGTGGCTTGCCTAACTCTGTGTTGGGGACTTTCCCTTAGGCATTTTATATTGATTTTGTTACGTGGACGCCGTGTACGTGAGTTGACGAGTGCGTACACGGGTCATTATTGCTAAAATTCCACTTTTCCTTCCATGGCATCACTCATTTTCATTCATATATTACTGTTTACTGTCTTAACTGAGTAGTTAGTTTAAGAATAAGCATGCTTACCTGTCCTTACTTGGTTTCCTCTTATTTGCTACTACTTGCACCATGCTTAGGTAATTTTACCTTATTCTTGCCTGTTGTTTTTTCTGAACTATTTAATTAAGCCGTATCCGACATACTTCTGCATTGCATATTTAAATTGGGACTACGGACCGAGATCTGGGAACTTTCCCCCTGTACTGCATTGCATATTTAAATTGGGACTATGGATGGAGATCCGGGAGCTTTCCCCTGTACTGCATAGCATATTTAAATTGGGACTACGGACCGAGATCTGGGAACTTTCCCCCTGTACTGCATTGCATATTTAAATTGGGACTATGGATGGAGATCCGGGAGCTTTCCCCTGTACTGCATAGCATATTTAAATTGGGACTACGGACTGAGATCTGGGAGATTTCCCATGTACTGCATTGCATAATTACTGTTGAGATATATGTTGTGCTGAGCCGAGGGCTCTCTTTCTGTTATTAATTCTTCCAGTTTTCATTAATCTTGTTTATCATTGCTTATCTATATTTCACTGTTTAAATTTATAACTGACTTGTTTTAAAACTCAGTAGAGCCTCAACCTGACCTCGTCACTAATTGACTGGGGTTAGGCTTGGCACTTATTGAATTCCGAATGTGGAGTACTCACTCCCTTTCCTGCGCATGTTTTTCTCATGTGCAGATCCAGGTACAAGCACACAACACTGTGGCTAGGAGTACCCTAGTAGTTGTCAGGAGACCGCGAGGTAATTCTGCCACGTCCGCAGAATCTCATTAGTCCCCTTCCACTCCAATATAGATATAGGAGAGATATATAGATATGTTTTCCTTATTCCTTTGTATAAAGCTACAGTAGTTCAGAGTTTGTGACTTTGTGACGTTCCGGGTTTTTGGAAAGTAAAAACCGTAAATGCCGAGCGACAAATTTTTTTTTATAGTATTGCTTCTTCTTTACTATTTCTATTATTGTTTTGTGTTATTTTCCGCAAATTTTAGGCTTACCTAGTCATAGAGACTAGGTTTCATCACGAGACCGTTCGGAGGGTAATTCGGGTCGTGACAAATTGGTATCAGAGTGTCTAGGTTCATAGGAGTCACAAGTCACAAGCCAGTTTATTAGAGTCTCGTGGATCAGTGCGGAGACTTCCATATCTATCTTTGAGAGGCTATGTAACTGTTAAGAACAATCAAATTCTTTGGAATTCCTTATCGTGCTAGTTACTGTCATTAAATTCTTAAACTTTATTCTATTCTTGCTTACAAATGGTTCGTACTCGTACTGGACGTACTGATGACCAGGCACCCGAGACCCCAGTCAGAGCCACCAGAGGCAGAGGACGAGCACGCGGTGCAACCCGAGCACCGGCTAGAGCAGAGGCAAAGGAGCTCCCAGCAACCACATTTGGAGGGGCACAAGAGGTCCCTACTATTACTCCAGCCCTCCAGGAGACATTGGCTCAGTTCTTGAGTGCCTTCAGTACTCTGTCTCAGGCAGGACTACTTCCGATAGCTCCAGCTACATCCCAGGCCGGGGGAGGCACAGACTCCCGCAGCCCGTACTCCTGAGTAGAGGGTTCATATTGGGCAGGTTCCAGAGTACATTCCTATGTCCCCACCAGCTCCAGCTCAGCATGAGGCTAGGGTAGCTGTACCTGAGGTAGAGCAGCTCCGACTTGAGAGGTACAAGAAGTACCACCCACCTGAGTTCAGCGGATTAGCTTCAGATGACGCTCTGGGTTTTCTTGAGGAGTGTCATCGCATTCTCCGCACTATGGGTATCGTGGAGAGAAGTGGGGTTTCATTCACTGCTTTCCAGCTGACGGGAGCAACTTATCAGTGGTGGCGTGCTTTTGAGCTGAGTAGTCCGGACGAGGCAGTCTCACTTACTTGGGCTCAGTTCTCCGAGATGTTTCTACTTGAGTTTGTCCCTCAGAGCCTCAAGGGTGCTTGGCTTGCGGAGTTTGAGCAGCTACGCCAGGGTACCATGACTGTGTCAGAGTATGCAGTCCGTTACATCGATTTGGCTCGTCATGCACCAGCTTTGGTTGTCACTATCAGAGAGAGGGTTCAATGCTTTATTGAGGGACTCCACCCCAGTATTCGGACCAGCATGGCCAGAGAGCTGGAGACAAATATCACTTACCAGCAGGCCGTGAGTATTGCCCGGAGGATTGAGAGTATGTTAGCCCGGGACAGGAAGGAGAGAGATGCCAAGAGGTCTCAAGAGACTTGTCATTTTTCTGGAGTTCATGCACCAGCTGCACGCTATGGTAGGGGTTTTGTGAGTCGCCCCATTCATTCAGCCCTTCCAGCAGCCAGTGGTATTCCAGATCCTCCTAGACCTCAGGGGCCTTATTACGCACCACCAGTATCTCATGTGCCTCCTGCTCGAGGTGCTATCACTGGCCAGTCCAGCAGACCAGTTCAGAGTCAGCAACAGCCGCCACGTCCTCCGAGGGGTTGTTTTGGATGTGGTGACCCTCGTCATGTGATCAGAGATTGCCCTAGAGCTAGGAGGGGTGCACCACCTCAGACTTATCAGGTTCCACGTCTTCCACCGGGTCCTCCAGTTATTCTTCCAGCCCCAGCTGCTACCCCACCTTCTCAGACAGCTCGAGGTAGAGGTCGGGGAGGTCGAGGTCGCCCTAGAGGGGGAGGCCAGGCCATATATTATGCTCTCCCAGCTGCTCAGAGGTCGTTGCTTCAGATTCGGTCATCACAGGTATTGTCCCTGTTTGTCATAGGGATGCATCCGTGTTATTTGATCCAGATTCTACGTACTCATACGTATCTTCCTAGTTTGCTTCACATTTGGGGATATCTCGGGATTATTTGAGTTCCCCCGTATATGTTTCTACTTTTGTGGGAGATTCTCTTGTTGTGGACCACGTATATCGGTCGTGCTTGATTGTTATTAGTGGTTTTGAGACCAGGGCTAACTTACTATTACTCGGCATGGTAGATTTCGATGTTATTTTGGGTATGGACTGGCTGTCTCCCTACTATACTATTCTTGATTGTCACGCCAAGACCGTCACGTTGGCTCTGCCAGGAGTACCCAGGTTAGAGTGGAGAGGTTCCTTAGAGTATACTCCCCGCAGAGTCATTTCTTTTCTTAAGGCTTAGCGGATAATCGAGAAGGGGTGTGATACGTATTTGGCTTATGTGAGAAATGTTAGTGTTGAGACCCCTACAGTTGAGTCAGTTCCAGTTGTCAGAGACTATCCTGATGTATTTCCAGCTGATCTTCCGGGTATGTCGCCCGATAGAGACATTGATTTTGGCATTGACTTGTTGCCGGGCACTCGGCCCATTTCCATTCCTCCCTATCACATGGCTCCTCCTGAGTTAAAGTAGTTGAAAGAGCAGTTGCAGAAGTTGCTCGACAAAGGTTTCATCAGGCCCAGTGTATCACCTTGGGGTGCTCCGGTGTTGTTTGTGAATAAAAAGGATGTTTCGATGCGTATGTGTATTGACTACCGTCAGCTGAACAAGGTGACCGTGAAGAACAGGTACCCATTGCCTCGCATTGATGATCTGTTTGATCAGTTACAGGGTGCTAGGGTGTTCTCCAAGATTGATCTGCATTCAGGTTATCATCAGTTGAAGATTCGGGAGCCGGATATCCCGAAGACTTCCTTCAGGACCAGATATGGCCACTATGAGTTCCTTGTTATGTCATTTGGGCTGACCAATGCCTCAGCAGCCTTTATGCACCTGATGCACGGCGTATTTCGGCCTTATCTTGATACTTTCTTCATCGTGTTCATTGATGACATTTTGGTATATTCTCGGTCCCAGGAGGATCATGAGCAGCACTTGAGGACCGTGCTTCAGACTTTGAAAGAAAAGAAGTTGTATGCCAAATTTTCTAAGTGTGAATTTTGGCTTGATACTGTGGCATTCCTAGGCCATGTGGTATCTTCGGATGGGATCAAGGTAGACCCGAAGAAGGTAGAGGCAGTGCAGAGTTGGCCTAGACCGTCTTCAACTTCTGAGATCTGCAGTTTCCTCGGTTTGGCTGGGTGTTATCGCCATCTTGTGGAGGGATTTTCATCCATTTCAGCGCCCATGACCAGACTGACCCAGAAGGGTGACCCTTTCATATTGACTGAGGAGTGCGAGGAGAGCTTTTAGAAGCTCAAGACAACCCTGACTACAGCTCTTTTGTTGATATTGCCTACCGGTTACGGGTCCTATACAGTTTATTGTGATGCTTCGAGGATTGGCCTGGGAGCGGTGTTGATGCAGGACGGTAGGGTGATTGCCTACGCGTCCAAGCAGTTGAAGGTGCATGAGAAAAACTAACATGTTCATGATCTCGAGTTGGCAGTGATTGTTCACGCCCTGAAGATATGGCGCCATTATTTATATGGTGTTCCCTGTGAGATATTCACGGATCACCGGAGTTTGCAGCACATATTCAGGAAGAAAGATCTCAATTTGCACCAGCGTAGGTGGTTGGAGTTGCTAAAGGACTATGACATCACTATACTATACCATCCGGTAAATATACCATCCAGGAAAGGCCAATGTGGTGGCCGACGCCTTGAGTCGCCAGGCGGAGAGTTTGGGGAGTTTGGCATATCTTCATGCAGATGAGAGGACTCTAGCCTTAGATGTTCATTCCTTAGCCAATTAGTTCGTGAGATTGAATCTTTCTAAGCCTTGTCGGGTGTTAGCTTGTGTGGTTGCTCGGTTTTCTCTTTATGACCGCATCAGAGAGCGCCAGTATGATGATCCCCACCTTCTGTTTCTTCAGGACAGGGTCCGGCGGGGTGATTCCAGGGACGTGACTATAGGTGATGATGGTGTGATGAGGATTCAGGGTCGTACCTCTGTGCCAAATGTGGATGGGCTTCGGGAGTTTATTCTTGAGGAGGCCCATAGTTCGCGGTATTCCATCCATCCGGGTACCGCGAAGATGTACCAGGATCTGAGACAGCACTATTGGGGGAAAAGGATGAAGAAGGATATAGTGGAGTTTGTAGCCAAATGTCTCAACTGTCAGCAAGTCAAATGTGAGCATCATAGACCGGGAGGGTTACTTCAGCAGATTGAGCTTCCAGAGTGGAAGTGGGAGCGGATCACCATGGACTTTGTGGTTGGACTTCCTCGGACTTTGAGGAAGCATGATGCTATTTGGGTGATTGTGGATCGGCTGACCAAATCAGCCCATTTCATTCCAGTGCTGACTACATATTCATCTGAGAGGTTGGCTGAGATTTATATCAGAGAGATTGTTCGCCTCCACGGTATCCTAGTATCTATCATTTCAGACAGATGTACACAGTTCACTTCACGGTTCTGGAGAGCCGTTCAGCAGAAGTTAGGCACCAAGGTAGAGTTGAGTACATCTTTTCACCTTCAGACGGACGGGCAGTGCGAGCGCACGATTCAGATTCTCGAGGATATGCTTCGTGCCTGTGTGATAGATTTTGGAGGGTCATGGGATCGATACTTGCCTCTTGCAAAGTTTTCTTATAATAATTGCTACCAGTCCAGCATCCAGATGGCGCCATATGAGGCTTTGTATGGTAGGCGGTGCAGGTCTCCAGTGGGATGATTTGAGCCGGGCGAGGCCCGATTGTTGGGTACAGACTTGGTTCATGATGCCCTGGACAAGGTGAAGGTGATTCAGGAGAAACTTCGCACAGCTCAGTCCAGGCAGAAGAGTTATGCGGACTAGAAGGCTCGTGACTTGGCATTTATGGCTGGTGATCGGGTTTTGCTTCGTGTATCGCCTATGAAGGGNCTCCCAACCTAGCAGGGGTTCATCCGGTATTTCACGTTTCCATGCTCCGGAAGTATCACGGTGATCCGACTCATGTTTTGGATTTCAGCTCAGTCCAGTTGGACAAGGATCTATCATATGTTGAGGAGCCTGTAGCTATATTGGACAGACATGTCAGAAGGCTCAGGTCGAAGAATATTGCCTCAGTCAAGGTTCAGTGGAGGGGTCATCCGGTCGAGGAGGCGACTTGGGAGACCGAGCAGGATATGCGGAGTCAGTACCCTCATCTTTTCACAGCTTCAGGTATGTCTCTATACTCGTTGAGGACGAACGATTTTCCTAAGAGGGGGAGAATGTAATGACCCGGTCGGTCGTTTTGAGAGTTAGCGCCCTGATCCCCTGATAATTGTTTCTCCCATGTCTATTTATGTGATTGAAACTTGTCGGAGTATTGAGTGTTAAAATTCGGAGTGATTTTGGACACATAGTCCTTAAATATGGATTTTAGCCTTTGAAATCAGGTTGTAGCTAGAGCTGTGTGAAGACGGATACGGAATGGAAATCCGTCGACTCCGTTAGCTCCGTTGGGTGATTCCGGGGCTAGAAGCATGTTCGGAATGTATTTTCGAGGTCGGTTGTAGATTTAGGCTTGAATTGGCGAAAGTTAGAATTTCGGCGATTTCGATGGATAGGTAAAATTTGATATCAGATTAAAGGTTTTTTTTTATATTAAATCACATTAAAGGTTTTATAAGCGTCCTACCAAAATGTCCTTTAAATCTAATTATCCTACTCTTTTTTCTAATTCCCTATTAAAAAAATACGCAAATGGATATGCTTCTTAAAGTCCTAATGAAACAGTGAGAGCTTTTGATTTTGAAGAAAGCATCTCTTGAAAACATCTGATTGAGAATCATGAAAAGTTATGACCAGCGCTTCCTAAATCAGGAGATGAATCAACCGTTACTTTGACAAGAAATAGAAAATTACCTACAAACGCCAAGCGGACGGCTAAGGCTTTTGGTCATTGCCGTGTGATAAGTAAAAGAGAATTGAACTAATAGTAATAGCAAAAATCAAGCAGTAAACACATGTCTCACATAATCAAATTTAAAAGCACCCAATAAATAAAACCTCCAAAAAAATTTTTTGACATTTTACGCAGAATAAACTTAAAGTATGGAATTTATTGGAGAGTATTGCTTAATAAGAATGAGCAAAAACAAGATTAATAATTTCATTTAACAGAGGAGAAAAAAATTTAATTTACCTGGTAAATCTATAGATTTCCTCTACTGTTTCTTCTAGTGGTGATGCTTATGCATATTACTGATTTATAATACATTTATATAAGCTCATCAAACAATCGATCAATGATTCATTATATGGATCTTCTATATTCATTTTCCTCTACGAATCCACTTCATAGGCACGCACATTACGCGTGTATTCAAAATGAGTAAAAAGTTTTATATATAATATAAAAATAATTTTAAAAAACGTGTTCGAACTATATAAAATAAAAATTATAAGGAAAGATATAATTTTCGTAAAATGATCATTCTTGATCTTATTTAGCTATAGATAATGAATGTGTTTATGAAATCCTATGGTAGGTATAAATTAACATGATTTCATGTTAAGTTTTATTTAATGCACGATTTACAATGGTAGAATCTTTGAATGGTCAACTTTCAATTTTTTTTTTTTTAAGAAAATCAATAATTAATCCAAGTTTCATCAAATTAGCTTTAAAGTAATCGTCATATTTTTTAGAGAAAGGGTCAAATATACCCTTTTACTTTATATATTGTCTATATTTAATTTATGTTATACTATTAAGTAAAATTTACCCCTATCGTTATATTATCGGGTTAAATTTACCCCTATAATCAGCAAACTTCTAAAATTAACCCTTGATCTGTTAAGTAATCTAAAATCTCCCAAATTTCTTTTATTTAAATCACTTGTTGTTCTTCTTGATCCAGTATTTTTGAAATAATAGGTATTTACCTGCTTTCTAAATTAAAGGGAAAAAAATAAGAGCAAAAAAATATTAAATAATACAACCAAATAAATAAAGTATAGTAAATTGAAAAATATAAATTAGGTAGATTTTCTAAATTCTAAAAGTATTTACAACAACCCAATTTTAATAAATTCGTTGCACCAAATGTATGGATATTGTCACGACCCAATATTCTTATAGGCCGTGATGGCGCCCTGTGCCGACGCTAGGCAAGCTAACAGCGATCTAACCACGTGATTTTCTTTTTTAATAAATTTTCAAGCAATTAAATTTCACTAACTAAAATATTAGGAAACAACAAATTTTAGATAAATAAACAAAAGCAGCTGAGTGCAATCATAACAATAGAATAATCCAAAATCATGTGTTTGCTAGTGTGTGTTCCAAGACATGGTGTCACAAGTATATGAGCACTAATAGATTATACAAAAATCTAAGTACTGTCTGAAATGAAAATAGATAGAAATAAATGCAAAGGAGAGATTCTAGGTGCTGCGGAACGGCTCATGAAGCAGCTCACCACTAGTCTTCCGGCTAACGGGGATGCGCGCTGGATTGCCAGATACACCTGCCTCAGATCCTGCATGGTCAGTGCAGAAGTGTAGCGTGAGTACATAAATAACATGTACCCAGTAAGTATCAAATCTAACCTCGAAGAAGTAGTGACGAGGGGTCGACTTCGATACTTACTATGGACTAACAATATGAATACAGAAATTATAAATAAACATTGATTGTGTAATTAATAATAATAACTCATTAACAAACAGAAATAAATAATTCTTTCACAAACTAGTAAATTTCAAGTAATTTCCTGCCATTAATAATTGTAACCTCAAAAGCCACAAGGTAATATCGCGTATGATTAGACTACGAGTATTATTAAGCACAATTTATGCTGAGGTTATACGACCCGATCTAGAATAATGTGTACACTGCCGAAGGACGTGCGACACGATCCATAGATACATCTATCTACTGTCGAGGCGTTCGGCCCGCTCCACAAGAAATGAGGATACTTTATAAGCATTTGACTTAAACGTTATAACAAGTCCATTACAGAATGTAATTAAATTTCGTAATCCTCTTAAAATTCAAGTAAGTGAAATTCGGTCTCTTACAAATTCCTTTAACAAGTTCTAATATAATTTAAGTACTTAAATTAACAAGTAGGGTGCAGACATTACAAGAAATTCATGATTTGGGTCCTAAACTACCCAGACATAAGCATAAATAGTAGCTACGGCTAGACTCTCACCGCCTCGTGCTTACGTAGTCCCCCACAATTAGAAGCACATATTAATTTAAATCACCTACGGGCAAAATTCCTCTTACAAGATTAGACAAGAGGCTTACCTCATCTCAAAGCTCACTTTCCGGCGCACAATTACGTTCTAAAGCCTCAAAGAGGTGCCGAACAATCCAAAACTAGTCAAATGTTATATAAATTAATCAATACATGTTCAAAAGTTCATATTTTAACTATTATAGTGCTTATCCAACCAAAATTGAAAGATTCTTAAAATTCATCCCATTGTCATGATCCAAGTTAGAGAGCCACAACTGGCACCCGGTGCCTACTCAACCTAGCGCCACGTACCTTATCTTTTTTTTTTCTATAAGNCTATATATATATATATATATATATATATATATATATATATATAATTAACACTATTAGAACTTAACTCACATATCCAATTCAAAAATATTTATATAGATATATAGGGGCCGACAAGGCCGTTGACATGTCATACCTAAAGCTATACACAGGACACTATCTGCAAAACCTCTAAGAAAATATAACCATAACATATATGTCGGGACAGGGTCCCTGACATCCTCATAAAACAAAGTAACATATATAAAACGTGACTCGGCAATACTCCAGAAAGATGTGGAGCTCACCAACCAAAAGCTGATATCTGGAGGCAGCCTACAGTGGATGGTTCTCACCTCGCCTATCTACACCTGTGTGACATGAAACACAACGTGCCCAAAAAAAGGGGCGTCAGTACGAAGAATGTACCGAGTATGTAAGGCATCAGTGCAATGTAATAATAATAAAATACTATCTCGGGGAGAGATAAAATTCAACTCATAACTTCTGGCTAGCCGCTGAGGGTCGTAACATATAGAATAAAACCCATCTCATATATAAATAAAACTATAATATAATAGGTCTAGTTACCTCATTTTCGTGAGGTTAACTGCCCAACTAATCAGTGGTAACTTCCCTACCAGCCGTAGCTCGGTGATAAACGCATAACTAGCCGAAGCACCTTTCATTTAGCCATTCACATATGCCATAAGTGAGTAAAATACATGAACCTAATCAATTTGCACAAAAAGAAGGATCTATTGTAAGGATAAACGAATTATACCCCAAGACAGAAATGAAGCTGTTACTTCTCCAAAGGCTACCATGATAATATCATCTCGATTCCCATATTAACCATTACTTTGCTCTTAGTGATTAAAAGGCATGAACTAGCCTAATCACTCCAAAATTGATTAATATGACTATACTCGTCCTCAAATTACAGAATCTCTCACATTGATGTAGATTGTCTATTCACTCTCACTCTATAGCAATTCTCGCTAAAAGACATTCTTAAGGATTTTCTTATAAAGCCGTTAGTTACATCAGCATTAAAATTTCCTTCCTAATCATTTTACAGAATGAATAACGTAGACATTCTTAACTGCTAAGAGTAGAAACACTTATGAAATATTATGTATTGTTATTTGGATCATGCCAAAAAAAAGGAATAGTCTTAATATACACGGAGTAAGAAAATCCGTATAATATTCTTGAGAAAAATTATACCAATTTTTTTTCTGAATTAGTATAACACGTTGGCTATTGTAGTATTTCTCTCTGAAATTTCACGTTGATCTTGTAAAGTTTTAGAGAAATTTTCATGTTGATATCATATAAATGAATTGGCTAAAGCTTTCCACTATTACCTTGTAGACAAAGTGAATTGATAAGGTGACTAAGCCAAGAGCTCCTCAATAATGTTCCACCTTATCTTGTGAGTTAAAGACTCATTATCAAGGTCTTATTGGGCTGCCACGTTGGGGGGAGGGGGGCGTTAAATTTATGAAGTTTATCCAAAATAATGCACCCCCTTGCTTAATTAGTTTATTAATCCCTCCACTAATTCAATAATTAACCAATTACTTATATAATTAAAAATTATTTTAAAATACTATTCATTTTTAACATACTTTATACACCTTACTATCATGGCCATGTGGTACCTTGTATGGTACTAGCCCATAAATATTGGGTATTATCGCTCGGCCAGTATTTTATCCCAATATGTAAAATTTGGACGAAAATTCATTTTCTTTGACTTGATTCCCCTCTCACCTTCACGAATTTACTCATCACTTGCTTGAGATAGCATAATGCTTATAATCTCAAAATAATCTCATTCCCGAACTTACGTTGATTAACTTACGACGAAACTATAACGTACGAAACGCGGGATGTAACATCCTTCCCCCCTTAGAAACATTCTTCCTTGAATATTTAAACTTTGCAAGATGTACATATATACTCATCAGTTATAAATGTATGTATCTTTCCGGGCTATACTCCAATGAAACAAATATCAGGCTCTCACGGGGTCAAGACGTCGTCCCTCCCTAAAACTACTTCCTAATCCATTCGTCACCTACGATTCTGTTAATCTATCTTCTAGGCGCTGACACCTACTAGTTGTAATCTTAATAATCGGGTTCATACTTTGCTTTCAAGCTAGCCTTGGTTTTCCTTAACCCTTCAAGTGTAATGCCAACTCAATCTTACATTAATCATATTAACTGTATAATTTGCATTAATAAGATCGAACATTACCCATAGTCAGTACCTGACACATCATCCGGTGTAGCCTCTGGGTCCTGATGACCTACCAAAGCATATATGCAGTTATGACTACCGCCAGAGCTAGATGTTCCACCCCTGCCTCTACCTCTACCAGTTGATGCCTGAGGGCCTCTCTCTTGAGGGCGTACTGAAGAGGAGGAGACTGTTATAGATCTGGTGGGTTGAACCATCCCGCTTCTGTCATTTATAGGACAATCCCTCACGTAATGACTAGGGTCTCCACAGGTATAACATACATTAGATCCATGACGACATTGTCCAGAATGAGCTCTACCGCATTGACTGCACCACGGAGAGGGCACCCTCACCTGCGCTGAATCCCTCCGATTCTGAAAACCCGAAATTCTCGAGTCCTGACCTGACTCAGAATAGACAGATACCTCATAATATGGCTTCTGCAACTGTCGGACACTTTCAACAGGGTATGGTGATATAGGATCGCCCGAAAAATCCATAGGTCGACTAGAAGACCTAGCCTTCTTACGCTGACCCCCATCACGATTCTCGTATTGCTGTCATTTTCGATCCTCCAAATTCCGAGCATAAGCTTGGATTCGGTAAATATCCATACCATCGAGAAGAGCGCCCGTGAAGCATTCATTAATCAGGTGCGGCCCAAGTCCTACCACAAACCGATGCACTCGGTCACTCATTTCAGCCACAATGGGGGGGGCATACCTCGCCAAGGAATCAAACTGGAGGCTATACTCCCGCATACTCATATTCCCTTGTTTAAGAGCCAAGAACTTGTCTACCCTTGCCTGATGAATCTATGTCGGCAAGTAATGATGCAAGAAAGCCCCTGAGAACTCTTCCCATACTGCTGGAGATGCATTTGTCCCTCTAGACAATTCCCAAGTTTCATACCACTGAACCGCAACATCCCGCAATTGGTAAGAGGACAACTCTACCGACTCAGTTCCTGATGCATGCATCAACCTCAAAGTCCTCTGCATCCTATCAATAAAGTTTTGCGGGTCCTCATTCTTGTTGGATCCGGTAAACACTGGAAGGTCCAGGTTGATGAAGTCTCGAACTCCCGTGCTAATAACCCTGTTAACGTGACCAACACGTGTACCTACAAATCTAGTCAACAACCGTACTGCACTCCGCATATCCATATCCTCATCCTGAACAATAGGTGGAGGTATTGGGTTCCTCCTCACCTCCTCGAGTGCTGGCGAAATCGGAGAACTATGAGAGGGTGTTGTATTTCCCCTCGGGGCCTCACTCTGGCCCTCACTAGACATTGGTACTCTACTCATGCCCTCATCTGACACTACTTTACCCTTCTGACTAGCTGTAGCTTTCCTGGTCATAGGCATTGCTGCATATATAAAACAAGTCAAAGGTCAAGGGCTTTATTCCCTATGACTCTGATCTATTGCACGATCTAATATCAAGAAGGAAGGGTAATTGGTCCCTAAATGCCCTGTAGTTTCTTGTTTATACAACGTGGTGCACAACACATTTATAAACAAGACTCTACAAGACACGGATTGCAGACAACCCTAGGATAGAACTGCTCTGATACCACTTTGTCACGACCCAAGTCATAGGGCCACGACTGGCACCCGGTGTCTACTCAACCGAGCGCCACGTACCTTATCTTTTTTTTTCTATAAGACTCGTCGTGGGCCATGATAGGCCACATCTATATATATAATTAAAACTATTAGAACTTAACTCACATATCCAATTCAAAAGGATTTATATAGATACATAGGGCCCGACAAGGCCGTTGACATGTCATACCTAAAGCTATACAAGGACACTGTCTGCAAAACCTCTAAGAAAACATAACCATAACATATATGTCGGGACAGGGTCCCTGACATCCTCATAAAACAAATTAACATATATAAAACGTGACTCAGCAATACTCCAGGAAGATGTGGATCTCACCAACCAAAATCTGATATCTGGAGGCAGCCTACAGTGGATGGTCCTTACCTCGCCTATCTACACCTGCGTGGCATGAAACACATCGCCCCAGAAAAAGGGGCGTCCGTACGAAGAATGTACCGAGTATGTAAGGCAACAATGAAACATAATAATAATAATAAGATACTATCCCGGGGAGAGATAAGAGTCAACTCATTAATTCTGACTTGCCGCTAAGGGCCGTAACATATTGAATAAAACCCATCTCGTATATATAAATAAAACTATACTATAATAGTTCTAGTTACCTCATTTTCGTGACGTTAACTGCCCAACTGATTAGTGGTAACTGTCCTACCGAACATAGCTCGGTAGTAAATGCATAACTGGCCGAAGCACCTTTCATTTAACCATTCACATAAGCCATAAGTCAGTAAAATACATGAACCTAATCAATTTGCAAAAAAAGAAGGACATACTGTAAGGATAAACGAACTACACCCCAATACTGAAATGAAGTTGTTACTTCTCCAAAGGCTACCATGAGAATATCATCTCGATTCCAATATTAACCATTACTTTGCTCTTAGTGATTAAAAGGCATGAACTAGCCTAATCACTCCAAAATTGATCACTACGACTATACTCGGCCTCAAATTACAGAATCTCTCACATTGATGTGGATTGTCTATTCACTCTCACTCTATAGCAATTCTCGCTAAAAGACATTCTTAAGGATTTGCTTATAAAGTTGTTAATTACATCAACATTAAAATTTCCTTCCTTATCATTTTACAGAATGAATAACATAGACATCCTTAACTGCTGAGAGTAGAAACACTTATGAAATAGCATTACGTTTATGTATCGTTACTTGGATCATGCCAAAAGAAAGAATGATTAACCTTAACATACCTGACGTAGAGAAAAATCTGTATGATAATCTTGAGAAAGATTGTACTGAGCTTTTTTTCTAAATTAGTATAACACTTTGGATATTGTAGTATTTCTCTCTGAAATTTCACGTTGATCTTGTAAAATTTTTGGAGAAATTTTCACGTTGATCTTGTAAAAAAATTTCACTATGTCAAATTTGGACGAAAATTTATCCCAATATGTCAAATTTGGACGAAAATTCATTTTATTTGACTTGCTTCCCCTCTCACCTTCACGAATTTACTCATCACTTGTTTGAGATAGCATAATGCTTATAATCTCAAAATAATCTCATTACCGAACTTACGTTGATTAACTTACAACGAAACTATAACGTACGAAACGCGGGATGTAACACACAAGTACCCGGATTCCAAAAAAATTCGAAGGAAGTTGTTAGCCATAACCTCACGAACTCAAATATATAATTTTCACTCAATTTCATAACCATTTTCGTGGTTAAATTCCATTTTTATCAAAACCTAGATTTTCAACTAAACCCACAATTTTCACAATTTTTCATGTTAAAATCTACCCATAATCTATGTATTAAACTTAAATTGGGTAGGAATTACTCACCTTCAATAGCTAGGTTGAAATCCCCCTCATAAAAGCTCAAAAATTGCCCAAGTGTGTAATAAATAAACTCAAAAATAGTCAAAGTCCCGTTTTAAAATGTTCTGCCCAGCTGCCCCCTTATATGCGAACGCGAAAAGGGCCTCGTGTTCGCAAAAGCAAATGGTCCAGGCCTAGAAAAATTGGCCATCGAGAAGGCGGCCAGGGCCTTGCGAACGCAGAGGCTTACTTGCCCTACCCTACCGAACGCGAGGACAGCTTCGCGAACGAGAAGAACAATGGTGACACCCCCCACCCAGCTCGCCTTACACTTCGTGAACGCGGGCGCCATCATGCGAACGCGAAACAAAAAATTTCCCCAGCCCAATTCCTTCATCGCGAAGGCAAAGTCCTTCTGTGTTCGCAAAGAAGAAAACCAAAACTGAAAAATCTGGTTTTCCAACTTAGCTCTGGGTGGCCCGACACACACCCGAACCACTCGGGACCCTGTCTAAATGAATTGAAAATTCCAGAAACATAATTCAGACCTGCTCGAATTCTCGAAATGCGTAAAACAACAACGAAATTAAAAATCACATTCCAAAACCAAATTGAACCAAGATCAGAATCTCAAACGAACCTCGATAACACCAAAACCTACTCTAAACCAAATTTAATTAAACCTTCAATAAGCTAATTTTCAATATTAAGCGCTGAAACGCTCCCGGGTAATCCAAAACCCGATCCGAACATACGTCCAAGCCCAAAATCATCATACAAACCTATTGGAATCGCCAAATCCCGATTCCGAGGGGGTTTACTCAAAATTCTGACCAAAGTCAAACTTAGCCTTTAAAAGCCAAATATGGAACCAAGTGTTCCAATTTCAATCCGAACCCTTCCAAATACCGAACTAACTATCCCCTCAAGTGATAAAACAGTAAAAGCACATACGGTGTGTTTTATTTCAGGGAACGAGGTCCTAGAAAGAAAAACGACCGGTCGGGTCGTTACATTCTCTGCCTCTTAAACAAATGTTCATCCTCGAACGGATCTAGAATCATACCTGGAGTGCTGAATAAGTGTGGATATCTACTTCGCATGTCCTCCTTAGTCTCCCAAGTCGCCTCCTCGACTGGTTGACCCCTCCACTGAACTTTTACTATAGAAATCTTCTTGAACCTCAACTAGCGAACCAGTCTGTCAACAGTGGCAACTGGCTCCTCCTCATAACCCATGCTCTCATCTAACTGAACCGTGTTGTAGTCCAACACATGAGACATGCCGGCATGATACCTCCGGAGCATAAACACGTGAAAAGTCAGATGAACTCTCGATAGACTGGAAGGTAAAGCAAGACCATAAGCAACCTCCCCAACTCGTCTCAAAACCTCGAACAAACCTGTAAACCTTGGGCTCAACTTTCCCTTCTTTCCGAACCTCATCATCCCCTTCATCGCGAGACCTTCAATTGAACTTTCTTGCCCACCATAAAATATAAATCATGCGCCTTCTGATCCGTGTAACTCTTCTGTCTGTATTGTGCTATGCAAAGTCGCTCCTGAATTAACTTTACCTTTTCCTAGGCATCCTTTACCAAATCAGTACCATATAACCTAGCCTCGCCGGGCTCAAACCATCCGATGGGCAAACGACATCGTCAACCATATAAAGCCTCAAATAAAGTCATCTCAATGCTAGACTGATAATTATTGTTGTAAGCAAACTCGAACAAAGGCAAGAATCGATCCCACTGCCCTTCGAAGTCAATCACACATGCTCTGAGCATATCGTCCAAGATCTGAACTGTCCGCTCCTACTGCCTATCGGTCTGCGGATGAAAGGTTGTGCTAAGCTCTACACGGGTCCCCAACTCACTTTATACTACTCTCCAGAAATGCAAATTAAACTGAGGACCTCTATCTGATATAATGAAAACAGGTACACCATGCAACCGAACAATCTCCTAAATACAAATCTAGGCCAACCTCTCTAAAGAGTACGTGGTCAAAACCGGAATGAAGTGTGCTGACTTGGTCAATATGTCGAAATGACCCAAACTGTATCTAACTTTCGCAAGGTCCGCGACAACCCAAATACGAAGTCCATAGTAATGCGCTCCCATTTCCACTCAGGTATAGTCATCTGCTGAATTAGGCCACCTGGCCTATGGTGCTCATACTTAACCTACTAACAATTTAGACATCTCGCCACATACTCAACTATGTCCTTCTTCATCTGCCGCCACCAATAATGTTGCCTCAGGTCGCGATACATCTTCGTAGCACTTGGATGAATAAAATAACAAGAACTGTGTGCCTTCTCTAGAATCTTCTCTATCAAGCCATCAACATTATGAACATATAGGCGACCCTGGAGTTGCAGAACACCATCCTCACCGAGAGTAACCTCCTTGGCACTACCCTGTAGTATCGTCTCTCTAAGTACCAACAAGTGCGGATCATCAAACTGATGAGCCTTGATCTTCTTGAATAGTGAAGACTGAGCGACGATGCTTGCAAAAACTCGACCGGACTCTGAAATATCCAAACTCACAAGTATGTTAGCCAAGGAATGAACATCCAAAGCTAATGGCAGCTCATCTGCTGAAATGAATGTCAAACTACTCATACTCTCAGCTTTTCTGCTCAAGGCATCTGCAACTACATTCACCTTTCCCAGACGATAAATGATGGTAATATCATAGTCCTTTAGTAACTCAAGCCACCTGCATTGCCTCAAATTGAGATCCCTCTATTTGAACAAATGCTGAAAGTTGTGATGATTGGTGAAAACCTCACAAGACACCCCATAAAGATAATGCCTCCAGATCTTAAGAGCATGAACAATTGCGGCCAACTCCAAATCGTGTATAGGGTAATTCTTCTCGCGGGGCTTCAGCTAATGTGAAGCATATGCAATAACTCGCCCCTCCTGCATCAATACGCAACCTAAAACTAACACGTGAAGCATCAGAAACACACAATATACATCCCTGAACCGGAAGGAAACACTAACACTGGTGCTGAAGTCAAGGTGGTCTTGAGCTTCTGAATGCTCGCCTCAAAATCATCGGACCATCGGAACGGAGCACCCTTATGGGTCATTCTAATTAAAGGTGCCGCAATAGATGAGAAGCTCTTTACAAATCGACGATAATAACCTACTAACCCCAGGAAGCTCCTTATCTCAGTCGCTGAGGTACGATGAGGCCAACTCTGAACTGCCTCAATCATCTAGGTATCAACCTTAATACCCTCGCCTGATACAACATGCCCCATGAATGCTACAGAATCTAGCCAAAACTCACACTTGGAGAACTTAGCATATAGCTTCTGTTACCGCAAGGTCTGAAGCATCACCCTCAAATATTACTCGTGCTCCTCCATTCTACGCGAGTAGATAAAAATATCATCAATGAAGACAATGACAAATGAATCAATATACGGCCTGAACACTCGGTTCATCAAATCCATAAATGTCAACGGGGCGTTAGTCAAATCGAAGGACATCACTAGAAACTTATAATGGCCATATCTAGTCCGAAAAGTAATCTCTGAAACATTCGAATCCCGAATCTTCATCTGATGGTACCCCAATATCAAGTTGATCTTAGAGAACACCCCGGCACCCTACAACTGGTCAAACAAGTCATCAATATGCGGCACAGGGTACTTGTTCTTGATGGTAAGTTTGTTCAACTGGAGGTAATCAATGCACATCCGCATAGTCACGTCTTTCTTCTTCACAAATAACATTGGTTCACCCCAAGGCAGCACACTCGGTCTAACGAACACATTTTCTAACAACTCCTCTAGTTGTTCCTTCAACTCCTTCAACTTTTTTTGAGCCATGCGGTATGGTGGGATAGAGATAGGCTGGGTACCTAGAGCCAAATCAATACAGAAATCGATATCACAATCTGGTGGCATGCCTGGAAGATCAGAAGGAAACACATCGGAGAACTCCCGGACTAAGGGAACTGAATCAATTATCGGAGCCTTTGAAGTAGTATCTCGAACATAAGCTAGATAAGCCAAACAACCCTTCTCGGCCATCTGTTGAGCCTTCAGAAAAGAGATGAACCGAATAGATGCATTGACAGGCGAACCATTCCACTCCAATCTAGGCAACTCTGGCATCGTCAAGGTAACAGTCTTGGCATGATAGTCAAGGAACGCGTGATATGGAGATAACCAATCCATACCTAGGATGACCTTAAAGTTAGTCATATCGAGCAACAGAAGATGTGCTCTAGTCACATAACCAAAAAAAGTAACAATGCAGGACTGATAGATCTGATCCATAACAACGGAACCCACAGGAGTGGACACATAAAAAAGAGTACCCAAGAACTCACGACGAATACCCATGAAATGAGCAAAAAAAGATGAAACATAGGAATATGTATACCTTGTATCAAATAGCACTGAATCAGCAGCAGACATAAATAATACATGTGATCACGACATCTGAGGCCACTGCATCTGGTCTGGCCAAAAAAGGATAGAACCTAGCTGGAGCGCCACCTGGCTAGCCTCCACCTGTCTGACCCTCCACTTTTAGGACGACCCCTACCCATCTGCCCTCCACTTTTGGGAGTCCAGACGGGTGGTGGGACAACTGGTGTTGTAATCATAGGCTGCTGACTCTGTTGCACTGCCTTGCCCTGAAGCCTGGGCAGAACCTCCAAACATGACTGAGATCCCCGCACTCGAAATAACCTCTCGGCACGGTGGACTACTGATATGAAGTCTGACCCTGATGGCCTGAGTACCCACTGGAGGAACCCTAAATAGCTAGTGGGCGATAGGAAATCTCTTGCATGGCACTGAAATAAGGTCACACTAGAACACCCCAAGGAGGCGGCGGTGCTTGATATGTGGGCCTGCTAGACTGACCCCTCACAAACCGACCTCTGCCGCCAGCTGGGGTACCTCTGAATGCTCCAGAATAGCAAAACCTCTTATCCATCATAGCCTGCTCCTGGATACGCTAACACAAACTCTCGATCCTCTGAGCTATCTCTATAACTAGCTCGTAAGAAGTCCTCTACTCAACCTATCGGGCCATAGTGGCCTGAATACAGTGTGCAAACCTGCAACAAACCTCCACACTCTCTCTATGCCGGTTGGAAGTATCATAAGTGCGTGGTGAGATAACTCAGAGAACCTCTCCTCATAGTAGCTCTCTGACCCTGCTAGAGCTGCTCGAGCTGAAACCGTAACTCTTCCATCTAAGAGGGTGGAATATACCTATACAGAAAAATACTGGTGAAATGGTCCCAAGTCATGGGAGGAGAACCTACTAGTCTGCCAAGAAGATGTTATTGCCACCACCTACGGGCCCTGTCCTCCAGCTGGAAAGTAGCAAAATCCATCCCATGGGACTCCAATATCCTTATGTTGTGCAGTTTTCCCTGCACCGATCAATAAAGTCCTAGGGGTCCTCATGTTGCTCACCTCGAAAGACAAGAGGATGAAGCCTGGACCATCTGTCCAATAGCTTCTATGGCTTGTCGGTCGCAGCTGGTCTAAGATCAGGTATAGCTGCTGGCACTGGCTGGGCTCCGCCCCCAGGTAGTGCGCCTGGGGTCTGACACACGGCGGTCGCATGCCTTACAGCTTAAGGGCTAAGGGCCTGTGCTCCTCCTGCTGCCTAAGATCTGGTTGGGTCTACTGGAAATAAACCAGCTTGAGTGATAGAATCCATGAACCGCAACATGCAGCCCATGACCTCTTAAAATCCCGGGTGGACATGAAATCCACCGGGGCTGTCTTTGCTGCAGTTACCTTGCCCTGCTCCTCAATAATAGGATCCCCTACTTGATATACTAGTGGTATAGCGGGAGAAACTCTGGGACGTCCTCGTCCTCTACTATGAGCTGGAGCCCTCCCTCGGCCTCTACCTCGGCCTCTAGCAACAGGGGGAGCAGCTCCTCCATGGTCTGGAACATCCGATGCACGTGTTCTCACCATCTGTGAGAGAATAAGAGGAATATACTTAGTATCACATCAAATGCACGATAAGAGATGAAGAAAGAGTAGTTTCCTAACGCCCTATAGCCTCCCGAAGATAAGTACGGACGTCTCTCCACCGATCCGCAAGACTCTATTAGGCTTGCTCATAACTTCTGAGAACTACGTGAACCTAGGGCTCTGAGACCATGTTTTCACGACCCAATTCTCTTATAGGCCATGATGGCACCCAACGTCGCCGTTAGGCAAACCAATAGTGAACTAATCACGTGATTTTCTCTTTTATCACGCACAATGCACACCTCAAAACAAGGTATGCAACGATTGAATCCACAAGGATCTAGATGGGAGTTAGGAGTATATATTCTAATGCATGAATTTTAACTTTCTAAATTTGCACTTCCACAAATTGGTTTTGTTTCTATTTCTATTTTAAAACTAAAGATTGTAAAGTAAAGGAATGAGACTAGGATAATTGTTTTTGTTGTTTTTCAAGGTTGGAAAAAGCTTATGGTTATGACCATCACCTAGGTGTTCGCCTAATGAGATAAAAACCTTAATGCTTTCTTTGTTTATCGGGGTATATTATAGCTATCAACTCTCAGTTACCCACTCAATACCTCTCGGTCAGAGAGTGACTTTGCGCAATTTGGATTTCTCAAGTACAAATAGGTATCACACAAAACGGTTGATAAAAGCTCAAGCCGGGTTATTACTATCTCTAGGTTGAACCCTTTAATTGGGTTAATCAATCTCTCCATTGACCTAATTTTTCCTAGACTAAGTCTCTCTTTCTCAAGTAGAGACTAAGTCAAATAGGCATGAACTAATGATTGCAACCATACAAATTAAAGCATGAACAAGGCTAAATAATAAACACACAATCAGAAACAAGCATTAAATTAGATACCCATAAGGTTTACACACTAGGGTTGGGTCACAACCCTAGTAAAAACCTAGCTACTCATGCTTGAAATAGAAGAAATAGAAGAAGAGATACTAATTAAACTCATATTGTAAAGTTAAAATGATAAAATCTATAGTAAAATACTCCAAAATATAGAAAACTTCCAAAAGAGGCAAAAACGGCTACATGACTTGCTGATGTCAAAACTTGACCTAATTTTGTGAAACTCATCTATATATACAAGGCTATAAATTTCGGACAAAAATGCCCTTCGGGAGGTTCTACGGCCGCACAATTCCATGTGTGGTCTGTAGAATTCTTCATCTTGCGGGAGATGGGGTTCTACGGCTGCATAATTCTGAACTGCAGTCACGAGGCAATGTTTTTGCGGTCCACAACTTTAGCATTGTGACCACAACGTGGTCTTTTATGGTCCATATCTTTACTTCTTTGGCCGCACAATTCTTGTGCAGTCCACAACTCTAAGGGAAACTCGAAACTTGGAAATTTGCACACCCTCTGAAGTTGATCTCAAGCTCGTCTTTTGCGGCCGCACAATTTCTGTGCGGTCCACAGTTTGCTAGAAAATCTGTTCGTATTTCCTTCATTGATTGCAGCCACAGATGGAATTTTATGGTCTGCACTTTGAGAGCTTCTGTGCCTTTTATTGCCTTGTGTTTAGATCACTCCTTTTTAGTCGAATTTCATCTTAGGAGTCCAACTTCAAACATTCCTGCAATTTTACACATTTCATCAGTTTCGGGAACACAATTCAATGCTTTTAGACTAAAACAAAAGCTAAAAGGAACTAATAAGTAGTCAAAATACCCACTTATCAACTCCCCCAAACTTAAATTTTTGTTTGTCCTCAAGCAAACAAAATATTTCCACCTCCACAAGTTAAGGATCATTTCAGCCAGTCAAAGGTGAGCCATTTTCACATCAGTTGGGACCAGCAGTTACCCACACTACTTATGTATTATCAACAATGCGATAAGTTAAACTTTTATTCACATATAGTTCTAATGTGACACTTGAGCATCAAGAGTTGACTTTATTCATCAAGGAAGCTCACTCTCTCATGTAGGTCATTGTGGATCACAAACTCCTCCTCCTCTACTCTTCATTTGCCTAGCTCACTTGAGAATTTTAGCACTCAATCCAAAGATTTGTGAAAGGTTCACTCATCCCTCTCAAGAGAATGTCGCAAGTACGGCTTCGAGTACCATAGGCTTGCCCCTCATGTAAATCGCCACTAATGTAAGCTCACTCAGCTTGAAATCAAGTAGGGCTTTTTCGGGATGTAATGAAGGCTTTTGGACTAATTTTGGATACACTATGGTTTAGTGGGTTCACCTTTTCTTAAGCACTCCATTTTTTTGTTCGCGACTCATGCTTTGCCAATTCTTTTTGAGGAACTTTCTTTTCCTTGGGTAACTAGAGAGACTTATCATCACTCTTTCTTGATCATGACATTTATTTTCTCCCTCTTTAATTTCTCCATGTTTTGGATCATTACCTTTATTTGAATCCCTTCAACTTTTCCACTTATTCACTTTCTTTTGCGTTTTTCTTTTTGTTCTTTCCTTTTATTGCCCTTCCTTCTCATCATTTCTTTTCTCTTTTTGTGCCTTGATACCTCTTTCAAGTTCCTCGTCTCTCCCCCAAACTTACGTTTTTAGCCAATTATTTTCACAAGAGTGTTAAGAAAAGCTCGGGTGCAAAGAGAGGGTCACGACAAAACAGGTAAAGGCTCGTAACTTGGTTATCAAATGAGAAAGGCTCGAGGATCAAATGGGTTGACTAGGGATAACAACATTGTTAGGCAATGGAAAAGTTAAAGCGGGTCAAGGAAAGCCTACAATCACTTCTCAAGCCAAGCAAGACTTAAGATTTCGCCTTGAAACACATTTGGGGCAAGTTCTAGACTATTCACACGGGTGCTTGGACTAGCAAGAAAACATCTCACCTCTCATGCAACTGGATTGTTAAAGAGGATAGAGTCAAGGGCCCATAATGACCACATTCAAGATTGAAAATCACTATGGTTCGATTAAACCACTCGATGATTGCCTAAGTCAACACAAGAGTCACAGAGTCACTAAATAGAGTTATTTCTTTCAAGAACCTTGTTTCTAATCATAATCACGTAGTTAAGTGTGTTGGTACCAAGTGAAGCATGTTTGACTCTTCGAGCATGACTTAATCAGTCTTTCTTATTCATTACTACTACTATTATTACCTAAACACAAAAAACAGACTCAGTCCCTTATGAAGGTTGTCACGCCATCCATCGTTGGGAAGAGTCACCCGGTTCACACGAAAAAACTACCTTTGGAAAGAACCGTGGAATTAAAAAAACCAAAGGCTTATTATCTACTAGAACATAAAAAGAAGTTAGTAATTCAAAAAGAAGTTACTAATTTAAACACTAACTAATAAGAAAATAAACATAAAGAAGCTACAAAGAAAAAACTATCGAAAGAATAATGAATTTACATAATGAGAGACTATATATACATAATGAGAGAAGAAAAGAGAGAACATATACAGAATAAGGAAAAAGAAGAAAATATTGTCAAGTAATTACAAACCAATTGTCTCAGAATCATCAAATCAGATCAAATAAACTCCACACCCCCC